>VZRW01001811.1:277992-295282 GCA_013398125.1 Aegotheles bennettii
TCCCTCACTTACCGGATCAATCCCGAATGCTCCTTACCGGATCACGTCGGGGTCACCAGATGTTGGGGATCCAGGTGATGAAATCCCAAGCTGGCAGCAAGCTGCCCCAGAGCGCTGGGTGCGCAGAGCCGGCCTCCCTTCCCAGCACTCAATGTTCTTGCTAGTATTGTAGGTTGAGCAGTTTCTCAACTTCCAACTCACAGAGCACATCCTGCTCCTTCCCCCAGTACTCAGGCACTGAAGGTCCCCTGGTGCCCCCAGCCCTGCCTTTTAAGGTCCACCCCCCTTGTTAGGCCATTAGCTTTATTATCATCAAACAATCAGCACCTGAGTGTGATGACCAGGAGGGCTGCTCTGTCAATCAACAATCAGGTAGCCCTCTGGTCAACCTCTACACTCCATGTTGCCTAAAACCAACAATAAGATACCATTCACAGCTCATAAGCATCTCTGTAGGCTTTCAGACCCCTAGTTCACTGCTCCCTTGCCCTTGATTTTTATTGAAACAAAGAGATATTTATTACCACAAATCTTGTGTTCTATAAAAACCATCTCACCTCTCCACAATCAAGTACAGCCTGCCCCTCCCAGCTGTCCACACAGTCCAACTTCCTTTCATAGGCAAAACAACAGAACTCTCTCACATGCAGACCTTATAGCAATTGTGCCTAATTGATGCTTGGTCACAGCAGGAGGAAGCCCTCAGACACTATTTATTGCTTGGGTGCATAGTGGAAGTTCTCAGTTGTTCCTTACAAGAGAGTTGTAGAGCAGAAGGTGCTTAGTTGCTCCTTTTGTTTTAAATGTTCAGGTAGGTCATGTTTATTAGCTTTTCCAATGTATTGAAGAATGTAATGGTTTAATTTGAAGTCTTTTAAGTTTGTTTTATTTGATTCACTAGCAACAGGATTTCAGATCTTTGGTTTTATTCACTTTGTTTTATTTACCTTGTGTTAGTTCATAGTACCATAATACCATAAACCAAACTGTTCATCCCTTCTTGTGTAAAAGGCATTATAGGCATATGGTTCCCCTAGTGTTGTTGTTTCATGGATATATTCCAAAGGTATGTTATGTTATTAACTGATACCAGTCTTAGATAATAGAGGAGAAGAGGCTACTTTTAATTATGGTTTACAATATTTATAATACTTCTACCTGCTTTACTTACCTTTTTTAACTTTTTGCTCCTGCCTACAACAGGCTTATAGAAGATATTGATAACTTATTGACCATTTATAATGTGAATATCTTTTCAGAGGACTGAATTTATGTGTTTGCTTTAAATAAAAGTAATAACAGACTAAACTTGTTCTCAAACTTAGTCCCTGAAATATTTGTTTCTTTAATATTTCCTTTTATAATTCTAGTTTCCTAGTTGAGAATATTATGGGAGATATTAATTAAGATCTTAATGAAGGCTGATATTTTCCAATGCAGGGCAATTAATAAACAGGAAAAAAACACAAACTATAAAGCTTAGTGAGGTGGGTTGGCCCTGCCTGCTCTAGTGCTGCCCTCCTCAGCTGGACAGATGAGAGAAAATATATCAAAAGGCTCATGGGTTGAGATAAGGACAGGGAGAGATCACTCACCAATTATTGTCACAGGCACAACAGACTTGACTTGAGGAAATCAGTTTAATTTATTACCAATCAGATCAGAGTAGGGTAATGAGAAATAAACACTAAATCTTAGAAACACACTCCCTTCTTCCCAGGCTCAGCTCTGCTCCTGATTTTCTCTACCCCTGTGGTTCAGGAGGACAGGGAATGGGGGTTGTGATCTGGGAGGGGGGGTGAGGTGGGGTGTGGATGGACTCCTCACACTCTTCCCCTACTCCAGCACAGGGTCCCTCCCATGGGAGACAGTCCTCCAAGAACTACTTTGCTGTGAGTCTTCCATGGGGTGCAGTTCTTCAGGAAAAGACTGCTCTACCACGAGTCCCCTGTGGAGTCACAAGTCCTGCCAGCAAACCTGTTCCACCATAGGCTCCTGTCTCCATGGGTCTACAGGTCCTGCCAGGAGCCTGCTCCAGTGGGGCCTCCCCCAGGGTCACAGCCTCCTTTGAGTATCCACCTGCTCTGGCTTGGGGATCTCCAGCGGCTGCAGGTGGGTATCTGCTCCATCATTAACCTCCATGAGCTGCCAAGGGACAGTCTGCCACACCATGGTCTTTACCATAGGCTGCGGAGGAGTATCTGCTCTGGCTCCTGGAGCACCTCCTTCTCTACTGACCTTGGTGTCTGCAGAGTTGTTCTCACATATTTTCTCTCTTCTCTGGCTACAGTTGCACCTTTTTTTTTTTCCTTTCCTCCCTTCTTAAATTCATTATCACAGAGGCACTACCACCATTGCTGATGGGCTTGGCCTTGGCCAGTGGTGGGTTCGTTTTGGAGCTGGCTGGCATTTGCTCTGTTGGACACAGGGGAAGCTTCTAGCAGCTTCTCACAGAAGCTCCCCCTCCAGCTACCAAAACCTTGCTGCACAAACCCAATACACTTGGCTTTATTTGGTGCTATGGAAAGAGATTGTTCTGACTGTAGGCAGTGTAATGTTTAAAAACATTATTTTAATCACTTTCTTGAAAGTTTTAAATTTCTTTAGCCTAGGTGCTGGTCTTGATAGTGTTTTAAATGGCTCAGAAGGGCTAATGATAATTAACAGGGGAAAATTTTAGTACTATTTTAACCTTCTGAAAGGATCAGTCTGAGCATCTCTAGGTCTACATGGGCAAGCTGTAGACAACAATTTGATACAAAATCAGGATTTTTAAAACTACATTTGTGGTTAGAAAAGGTATTGGAGGGGATCTAAGTTTAGGTAACAGCTTTCTGCTCTATAACATACTTGCTGTATGCATGTTGCTCAATTTCTAGTTTGACCAGAATAGTAGGATAAAAAAGGCTTTCAGTAGCTGATACCTGTGGGGTTTTAGTTACAGTATTTCTGGTTCTTTTATGTTTTAACATTAAATAGGATTCTTTCAGAATGCAAAAGTGAGAAGGGCTGAGACTGGGCAGCTCTTGGTTAACTCTCTTCTACCTGAATGACAATCCCACTTTTGGTAGCCTAAAAATGATGATGCTTTGCCAAATGCAGTATCTCTAACTTGGCGTGTCAGTGCAGTGTGAGTTCCAGTTTGCTGGCAGCCCATCTTGCTCAGAGTAGTTGTAAACAGTGATGCTGGTGTTTTTATTGGCTAATTTTACAAGCTGGCATCTGCTATCAGCAGCTTCGTGTAAACACACTCCTGCCACAGCATCTGTTCTGCTGCATATTGCCCTTACCCTAGTGCTCACATGGAGCTGAGGAGGGAGTGATAAAGCTCTCTTCTGAAAGGAGGTATGTGTTGAGAAATGGAGGCTGAACAAGGGGCTCAGACCTTCTCCTGGGACTGAATTTCTGGAAATGGACTACTCTAACCAATTCAAGGACATTGTTTTCCAAATGGCTTTGAAGCCTCCACTTCCAATCCTGCTTGGTGTGTGAGCAAGCACAGGCTTTCTTAATGTGAAGTCAGGAAATGTGATAGTGATCAGAACAATGGACTTCTGTACAGAATGGAAGATCATTAATTTTTTGTGAACAAAACTGACTGAGATGACAGGACTGACTTGCTAGCCAAATGCAATTCAGCTAAGATTGAGCTTGTGGAACCCAGATATAACCTAGATGAATATGAGCATCAGGAGAGAACAGACCCCAGTCTTAAGAGGGGACAGTTGTGCAAGGAGCTAGATATGTACATGAAGACAAACATTTGGTCTTAATGGAGAAGATAAAAAGTGATGATGACCTGCAATTTGCCAATGGATTATCACGTATTTAAATATGAGAGACTTGAATAAGACCAGAGTAAATCAGTGGCAATACCACAGAAAGTCCAGCTTGCTTTGGTGTCAGGACAAAAAAAGAACTGACCTAAACAAAAGCTGAATTGCATTAAAGCTAGTATATTAGAAGGTATTATCATGTTTAAGTGACACCATTCATCTTGTACTGTTTCTAATGTAAACATAATTGCTTTGTTTGAGTGTCTAGGATTTTTATCTGTGCTTGTCAACATTAGATTTCTTTCCAGAAGAGCACTGAGGGCTGATTCAGGTAGGGATGGTAGAAAAAGAAATTATAGAAGTTGGTCTTGTATTTTTATTGATAGGTGTTGAGGTTTGTTGGGTTTAGAAGTTCATGTAACGTCTTGGATCAGTCATAGGAAAATGGTCAGCTGCCGAGTGGAGAGTTGTATTGCTTTATAAATGTGACCTAGGAAGTAGGAGTCTTCTCTCCCATGGTCAACAGTGCCCAAGTGAGATTTTATGACTGGTTTAGCTTTCCTGCCAAGAATAGGAATTTTTTCCACTCAGTATGCTTTTCTGCCTCCAGTGTGCACGGGGGGATGACAGCCAAATACTGAGAAAGTAGTTACTACTCTAAAAATGTACTAAGCCTGCTCTGTTCTCCTGGAGGTGTAAGCAGACCTGCAGCAGCCTCTTCTCCATGGATGCTGACACGATGTGAATGTGATCTCACCTTCCAGATTAGGGGCTAACTCAGAGCAGCCACCTAGCCTGTACGTGCCCAGTTGCTGGGATAGTGGTTGTGAAGAGTTAATGGGGCAGAGTTTGCTGTAAGTGAAATTAGAAGAGCTTGGTACAGAGTAAATGAATTCACAACACCCATCAGCAACAAAGCAGCAAAGAACAGACATGCCAACTGCTATGCTATGCAACGATCAGTCCCTTTGCACTGCATTTTAGAATGGAATATTTCAGTTGGAAAGGACCTACAAGGGTCATCTAGTCCAACTGCCTGACCAATTCAGGGTTGATTAAGTTAAAGCATGTTATTAAAAGCATTATCCAAATGACAGGCTTTGGGCGTCAACCACCTCTCTAGGAAGCCTGTTCCAGTGCTTGACCACCCTCTCAGTAAGGAAATGCTTCCTAATGTCCAATCTAAACCTCCCCTGATGCAGCTTTAAGCCGTTCCCAAGCATCCTATCACTGGTTACCAGGGAGAAGAGCTCAGCACTTCTCCTCCTCAGAAAGCTGTAGAGGGTAATGAGGTTGCCCCTCAGCCTTAGCTGCTCCTCACAGGACATNTTAAGTTAAAGCATGTTATTAAAAGCATTATCCAAATGACAGGCTTTGGGCGTCAACCACCTCTCTAGGAAGCCTGTTCCAGTGCTTGACCACCCTCTCAGTAAGGAAATGCTTCCTAATGTCCAATCTAAACCTCCCCTGATGCAGCTTTAAGCCGTTCCCAAGCATCCTATCACTGGTTACCAGGGAGAAGAGCTCAGCACTTCTCCTCCTCAGAAAGCTGTAGAGGGTAATGAGGTTGCCCCTCAGCCTTAGCTGCTCCTCACAGGACATTCCTTCCAGCCCTTTCATTGACTTTGTTATCCTTTGGGCACACTCACATCCTTCTTAAATGGTGGGGCCCAGAACTCACACAGTGCTAAAGGTGAGGCCACACCAATGCTAANAAGCCGTTCCCAAGCATCCTATCACTGGTTACCAGGGAGAAGAGCTCAGCACTTCTCCTCCTCAGAAAGCTGTAGAGGGTAATGAGGTTGCCCCTCAGCCTTAGCTGCTCCTCACAGGACATTCCTTCCAGCCCTTTCATTGACTTTGTTATCCTTTGGGCACACTCACATCCTTCTTAAATGGTGGGGCCCAGAACTCACACAGTGCTAAAGGTGAGGCCACACCAATGCTAAATACAGTGAGATAATCATCTCTTTGACTGGCTGGTTATGCTGTGTTTGATGCACCCCAGGATGTGGTTTGCCTTCTTGGCTGCCAAGGCACACTGCTGGCTTGTATTGAGCCTGCTGCTGACCAGCACCCCCAGATCCCTTTCTGCAGGGCTGCTCTCCAGGCAGTCCTCTCCCAATTTATACTTTTGCCCAGTATTACTCTGTCCTAGGTGCAGAATCCAGCATTCTGACTTGTTAAATTTCATTCCATTAACCATTGCCTAGTGCTCCAATCTATCTAGATTCTTCTACAAGGCCTCTTGTCCTTCGAGAGCCAACAGCACCTCCCAGAGTGGCATCATTAGCAAACTTGCTAATGGTGCATTCAAATCCTGCACCCAGATTGTTGATAAATATTTTTAAGAGGACTGGCTCTAGAATTGAACCACGAAGAACAGTGCTGGTGGCTGGTCAGTTGCCAGCCACATGGAGCCCTATTCACTACAACCCTTTGAGGTCTGCCCTTCAGCCAGTTCTTCACATAGCACACCGTATCCCTCCTGCTCACCACACAATTGGACAAGTTGTCCAGAAGGATGCTGTGAAAGATGGTATCAAAAACCTTACTAAAATCCAGAGAAACTACATCCATCATCTTCCCTTCACGTACTAGGTGGGTGACCTTTTGTCCTGGCTTTGCTGGGATAGAATGGCCAGCTATGGAGGGCAGGCCATTAACAGTTTTTGAGTCAGCTGGGAGCTTAAGTCAGGGCAGCTGACCCAAGCTGACTAACAGGTGTATCCTATACCATAAATGTGGTGTTCATCATAAAGGGGAAGGCTTGCTGAGGTCATGAAGCTTCTCTTCCTGGGATTTCTGCTTCTCTTGCTTATGAGGTCCGTGCTGAGTATAACCTTGTATACTTTATGTTGGCATTAGTTTAGTTATTTCAGTAAATCTGTTTTCATTTCAACCTATGAGACTCCTCTCCTTTTCCTGATTCCCCTTCTGGGGAGGGGTCATTGGGTGGTAGAGCAACTGCTACAGTTTAGCCCAGGATATGGGCTTAGTGTACACACCCTGTCATAGAATGATATCAAATCAGTTAAACAGGACTTTCCCTTTGTTAACCCTTGTCTGTGCCTGATGACTGAACTATTCTTTAAATGCCTTTCAATTGTACCCAGTGTAGTCTTCTCCATATTTTTTTCTGGAACTGGGTAAGACTAACAGGTCTGTAGTTCCTGAATCTTCCCTCACACCCTTTTTGTAGGTTAGAATAACACTGACTAGCTTTCAGTCAGCAGGGACCTCCCCATACTCCCAAGATATTTGGCAGATGAGTGAGAGGTCCTGTCACAAAATCTGCTAGCTCCTTCAGTGCTCTGAGATGAAACCCATAAGGTCCCATGGACTTGTGAACATTCAGCTGATCCCTGACAATTTCAGAGTCCACAATGGAAAGTCACTGCTGCCACACTTGTGGTCCCCTGACTCAGGAGACTGGGCAGTCCAAGTCTATGTGTTATGCAAGACTGAGGCAAAAAATATGTTGAATGCCTCTGCTTTTTCTTTATCTCTATTAGTCAGATGACCATCTTCAACAAGTACCGGTCTAATGTTTTCTTTAGACCTCCTCTTCCTACTAACATACTTAAAAAACCCCTTCTTCTTGTCTGAAACCACACTGGCCAGTTTCAACTTCAATTGAGCTTTGGCCTTTCATGTCTCTCCCTGCATATACCAACCACAGCTCTGTGATCTTCCTGTGAAGCCTGACCTCTCTTTCAGAGATCAAACATTTTCTTTTTCCTCTTGACCTCCATAAGGAGTCTCCTGTTCAGCAAAGCTGGTCTTCTGCCCCACTTGCTTGACTTACAGCACAGTGGACTTGCCTGCTACTGTGCTTCCAAAAGGTGGTTCTTAAAGACTGACCAGCACTTCTGGACTCTCAAGTCCTCAAAAGCAGATTCCCAGGGTACTCTGTTAAATAGCTCCCTGAATAGCTTAAAGTTTGCTCTCCTGAAGTCCATGGTAGCAACTCTGCTGTCCTTTTTTCTCATTACACTGAAAATTTTAAACTCAACGATTTCATGATCACTGTGACCAAGACAGTCACTTACCATCACATCTCCCATGAGTCCTTTTCTATTTACAAATGGCAAGTCTAGGAGGGCATCTTTCCTTGTTGGCTCAGGGTACCTGTGACAAGAAGTTATCTTCTACAAAATTCAAGAATTTCCAAGACCTACTCATCTCAGCAGTATATTTCCAGTTGATATTTGGGAATTTGAATTCTCCCATAAGGACAAGGACTAACGATCCAGATATTTCTCCTAATTGCCTATACAATAACTCATCACTACTTACACCCTGGCTGGGCAATCAGTAGTAGACACCTACTACATATTCCTTCTTTTCTATTCTCCTAATCCTCCCCCAGAAGCTCTCAACCACATAATCAGTGACCTTGAAGTCTATAGTAGCAAACCTCTCCCACCACTCATTCCACCAAGTCTCACTAATACCAACGATATCGTAACTCTGGGAGCTGACCAATGCTTCCAGGTCATCCTCTTTGTTTCTCATACTGTGTGTGCTGGTGTATAAGCATTTCAAATACACTCCTGAGTGTTCTGTGCTCCCAGGAGCGGTGTAAATGTTCCCACTACCATTGCCACCCTCAGGTGATGCCATGCCAACCCATGGCTTACCTACCACAGTCCCGTTGGTAACCCCTTCCCCAACAATTTCTAGTTTAAAACTCACCAGCTTACACCAGCTTACCAGCTTACACCCAAAGATGCATTTTCCCCCCGATGGATCCTGTCAGGGCCCAGCATACCTTGCCTCTCAAAGGCTCTTTTTTGGTTCAAAACCCCAAAGTTTTGGCAGAGGCACCAGTCCTGGAGCCAGGTATTGATATCCTAGGCTTGCCTGTTTCTTCTGAAGTCTCCCTCTATTAGTGAGAGGGTTGAGGTAAACAATACCTGTGCTCCCAACTATTTTAGCATTCTTCCAAGTGCTTTGAAATCTCTTTTGATTGACCTCAGGCTTTTTTTTTTGTGACATCATTTGTACCCACATGAAAGAGCAGAAATGGATAGTAGTCTGAGGGTTGAACTAGGCCCTTCAGTCTTGTGGTGATGTCCCTAATTCAGGACCCTGGAAGGCAGCAAACTTGCCTGAAAAGAGGGTCTGGACTGCAAACAGGCACTTCCCTTCCACACAGGAGGGAAGGACCAATGACCACAACTCGCTTCTTGGCACTGGTCTTAATGCAGGGTTTGTTGCAAGGGGGTTGCTCTCTCTGATCCTGACAAGACTGCTTATGCAGGTTCCTCTTCTTTCTCATTATGTGTTTCATCTACCATAGCCAGGCCCTCATACATGTTCTGTAAGGGTGTCTTTAGTAAAAACTCATCCTTTGTGCAGGTGCTTTTGCTGACCAGAGGATAATGCTTGGTGACAATCCCTGTCTCTCTCCTGGATACTTATCTGTACCTCTGAGGTGCTCGTATTTTCTGAATAATTGCCTTTTGGTTGGGGGACTTGTCCAGAAAGGAGGGACTGTGGATTTGATGCTTCCCTCAAAACACAGAGAAAGAGTATTTAGTGTTCAAATGTTTGTTTGACCTGGAATAATTCTATCTGAATTGGTCCAGAAATATGTAAATGACTAGACAACTGGTTAGGTTAGGGTAGATTTGCATCTCCTCCTGACTGGGCTCCTCCCTCCCTTGTAAATGCTTTTTAATATTTTTATTATTATTATTATTTATTATTATTATGTGGCCAGAGTCATGTTAGTTGAAATGTGACAAGCTAACTTGTCATATTTATACACATCTTACTTGTTCGTACCTAAGTGGTTCTGAGCATGTGCAGAAACAATGTGTAGCCCCACAAAAATATAATGTTGTTTTAATTCAATGTTACATTGATATAGGTAATGGTTTGGATACTGTGAATATGAAATGGGAGTGGAAATACTGATTCTTGATTTAACTTCTCTAAATATATTGATCTGCAGAGGACAATGTGCGTTTGAGATGGGATATGTTTTGACATGGTTATTGTTCAGTGACTAGTTCTTGGATGTGGATAATGCATCCACCAAAAGCCATACCAAGGGTGATTTTCAGTAAATTTTTATGTAAATGGCTTGATAATGACTTCTGTTCACCTCCTTATTTTACCATTCACTTCCCTATGTATCTTCACCATCTAAAGGAGCTACACAATCAGTGCATCTGTAATGGTTTTATTAAAGTTTAAATGTTTATACCAGGTTCAATATTTCCCCAAGTAAATGTCTCTGGGTGACTATTGCACTCTGGGTAAAATGTCTATTATGTGCCCAAGACCAGAGACCCATTACAAGTTCACATTATGAAGTATTCTGCTCTAGGCTATAGCTGTAATCTGATTGCCACTCCTTTCTCGACTTGCTGTGCATGTGCCCCCATCTCCTTCACCTCCTGATTGAATGAAATTGTAATCACTTACTCTTCTGTTTAGCTGGGGGCAGAATTAAATGCAGAAAACAGAGACAGCCAGAAGTGTCTGGGAGTGCACATGTGGGAAGGCAGAACTTACCAAAGGGTGAACTGAGTAGAGATTAAGCAAAGGTGCCATAGCCCAGAAGATCTGAACAAGAGACCAAAAGGGGAATAAAGTTTAGAGGGCAAGGAGAATCTATAAAAGGAGAAATAACTGGTAACGAGCTGCCAGTTCTCATTTATAGCTATGTCATAATGCAGATGGTGTGTTTATACCCCAGTACTGTCCAGTACACTGGTAATACTTCAGTGAAACCTGTAAGAATACAAAAACACTGAGCATGCAGGGATGAGGTTAGGAAAGCTGAAGTCCAACTGGAATTGGATCTGGCAAGGGATGTCAAAGGTAACAAGAAGGGCTTCGATGAAGAGGTGAGTGGCAAGTGGGCATGGACAATGGTCATGTTAAAAGGCAGTCCTGCTTGAAAGAGAAGGCAACGGGTTCCTGGCAAGGGAAGGGGCAGACTCAGAAGAACAGAGAGGTGAAGTAAGGCACACCAGTGGTTGCAAGCATTGGATTGGGCTTGTCTGGTTCCCAGGACACTGCTTGGGTTGTTAAACCATGCTACCAATGAACAGTAATGCAAAAATGCTACTGTGACAGTCGCAGTGCAAGAGCCAGGCTGGATGGTGCTCCCCCTCAGCCTCACCTCAGGTGTAATGCTGACCTTTTAAAACACGTCTTTTTTAACAGGATTTTACTTGCACTTCATTTGGGACCCTAGCACTGAACCAAGGGATACTCTGAACTGAGAAACAGCTTCCTCAGGATCACTTGGGGTGTCTGTGTTGGAAGCAAAACTTATATCAATGCACCTGAGCCTTGTAGCTCGATTGCAATACCACCTAATGGCTCCAGATCTTCTGGTATAGAAGGAACAGTTTTTCATAGTAATAAGCAGAAGTCTGTCTGGAAGGCTTGCCTCTTTGTGCTAGATAAACCCTCTGTTTGGGAAGTTTGTGTTTCAAAGGTGGCTGCTGGATTTTTTTGCCTTTTCTTTCCGATTTTCAAAATCTAGCACAGGTAGTAGTAGTCTGTTTGTAACTCTTGGGTGGGGTGGGGGAATAAACACTGAAAGCTAGGAGTGACAGTGGGAAACATATGGATTGTATATCACTGGGCAATATTCGTGTCAGAAGTTGTCACATGAGGCAGTCTGTCCCAGAAAGCTGGCCCTGATCCTACCTTGTCACTCTGTTGTTTAAAAATTACCTTACAAAGCATATGCCAAAAAAATATTTATATTCCACTTCGCACTTTCTCTGGGTAGATACTGGAGTTCTGCAAGCTAAGTATTTCTGAGTTTGGAACACACAGCCTACCTAAAGGCACAACTGGAACACTGCAAAGGAAGGAGAGAAATAAATATGCTCCTGCGTTTCAAAAACAGTTGCAATTAGCTGATGGAAAGGACTCAATGACTATAGCTGTGCTCCAGATGCCATCTCACAAGAACATAAATGAATGTGTTGGCAGCTGAAATTGCTAAGCATTTGCGAGTATTTGAGATATGAAGTGACTGACAACGATGTGATTTATTTAGGAAATCATTAGGGGTAGGTTGAAATTGAGAAGTCAGTATCAAACAGCTCTGCTTGGAGGAGCGAGGTGACATGAAATGGATTTGCTTTCCTCGAACAAGAGGAGAATAGATAGAGTTGGCCTCGGTGTGGAATACAGGGCAGTAGCTCAAGTTAACGAAACTAGTCTGCCTATAATCAAAGAAATTCAGGGTAGCCATCCAGACTGCCCTTAGAAATTAAAGAAGACATTATTGACCTTATGAAACATAGTTCAGAAAGCAACCGAGTTCTGGACTGTATGTGGGAGATTAATGTACTTCACTATTAAATGATACATTAATATAGTGATTTTCATCATTATATCCATTATTGTGTTTGTACCTTGAATGAATGTGCATTTAATGAGTGACGTGCTGAACGTGAACCCTTGAACTACAGTAATGTCCACATTTACTAGCGTAGATTCTGATCCAAAATGACATGCTGGAAAAGGAAAAGTGAGAATGGAAAGCAAATGGATGCTCTAATAGCTTTTGAGCTTGATTCAGGTCTGTCACACACCTTCTGCGTGACCTTGAGCAAGTTACTCAAGGGCTAGGTTTCACAAAGCATTCTAGTGCTTGCAAATGTAACCAAGTCACTTGCCTGAGCCTGTGCAGTGTGCTACAGCTCCTGATTGAATGTCTTGAGGAGATAAAGCCGTTCCTCTTAATATCTGCTGATTCTTATTCTGATACAAGAATAAGATAATTTCATTAATGTATTAAGACCATTGTCCCTGATCTAGAGCAGCCATAATGAATCCAGTAATTTTTACCTGGATCTTTAATGTCCTCTTTGCTTCTGTCTATCTGTGCTGGAGTAGTAACGCTCCTCTTCCTCACAGGGAAGATGGATTCAAGAGCATGACGTGCTGAGCTATTGCAGTTAGTGGATGCATGTAAATAGCTTATGATGAGAAATGTGGAAGCGAGTCCATTATTAAATTTATACAGGGCTAACAATGTAATCAAATTAGCCTTTGCACTTTCTCCTGTGCTCTACTTTCTGCATTAGAAAATCTCCATAAATCTCTGCAAAGTCATTTAATTTATTCCCTTTGATGCTCTGCTCTAGTGTGATGCAAAGAAACACCTCAATACTCGCTAAGTAGCGGATGGGCTGCAACTGATGCCAGCTGCATGTGCTGCAGTTCTTGGTACTCATGAGGATGTACTTCCACTTCTGGCCTGGATTATTTTACTGATCAGCCTGGTCCAGGATGGCATGTGACATGGTATCCATTGAGGCCTCTGGGCCAGGGACCATTGCTCTGCCTGCAGATGGATGGTGGGTTTTTAACACCTGGGATCTGGCTCTCAGGGGTCACTGCAGGGTAGTGAGGGGGAGGAGTGACACAGCGTTTGCAAAGGAGAGGGTGTGCTGCCAGGTCAGGGGCCTTTGGAAGAACTGTTATCAGGACCAAGGGCTGGTGATGAAGTGGTCCAAAATAAAAAGCCAGGCTGAAATGTCGTGCTTTCTCTAAACCTTTTCTGGCTGAAACCAATATTCACGCGTTTTTCCCCTGGATTTTCATGGCTTTGGAGCTAATTTGAGGCTGTAAATGAAGTGAGCAGATTTTCCTAAGTGCACGGTTGCCGGTAGCTCCTGAGTTTCGTGGGGGTGGCAAAGACAAATCGGCACTGAGACTGTACCAGGTGGCTGGGTTGTGAACTTGCACAGGCAATGCTTTATTTACCACTTGCTCCTTTTAGTTCATGCAAGGACCGGTTCGCTGGTTAACATCCTTCTCTGCACTCAAGTACCAAGATTTTTTTTTTAGGGTGAGGGTCAGGACGATNACAATCACTGATATACCTCGTGTGGCCAAGGGGTGGCCCACCTGCATTTGATGATCTTCCTGTCCCCAACAGCTCTTGGAACAGTTTTTTCTGTTGTCCGCTGGGGCTCTGACTGTTGCTTTCTGCAGTCCTACACAGGCTGCTGTAGTGTTTTAGTGCAGCTATTTTAAAACTGTAGTTGCATTCGTGGTACAAATCCAAATATACCTACCATGCCAAGCTGCTTAGCTGCTCCTAGATTGCTTCTGCTTTTAATATGCATTTCATTTTTTAATAGAAGGTAATTTTTCTGTTTCAAAGGGCTTGTGGGGAAAAACCAAAACCCAATTACTAAATTTCATGAGGGTATTCCTTACAGGTGTCATCTTCTCTGACTCTTTTGAAAGAAAAGGACTTTTCAAAGGAAAATTGAAATGCTTATATGCCTAACGAATTAAACAGTTTGTTGCATTACAGTGGGGCTTGTATCCCATTAATGCAATGACGACGTGGCTTTAGCAGGACTGTTTACACTTAAATTGAAAGTATGAAATTGAATCTTTTCTCAGATGGTAGCCCTGTTGAATACAGAGATGCTGTAAGTATTATGCCCTTACATGACAGTAAAGGATAATGATACAGGGAATGGATTTGGTCGGCAGTATTTTGTTCCTGAAATAATCTGAAGGATAGACTCATTTATTGTTTGAGTGTATCCTGTTGATGATGGGATAAACAGCACGCTAACAAAATGAATTGGCAATGCAGAATTAGAATCTAGTCAGGATGCAGAAATTATATGAAAGGAACTACATGCACAGGAGAGAAATGAAGTTAAACTTGGAAAAATAATGAGCTTTTGCATATCTAAGTGAAATAATCTGAAATGCACTAACTCAAAAGATCTCTGATTTAATAAATAGTTTAAAATAAGTGTAATAGCTGACAGCAAATTAGATATGAAGTGGCAAGTTACAGAGGGCAAAGCTGTCATTTCAGTTTCAGGCACTATATGCAAAAGCATTTCAAAGGCAGTTGTTTATTATGGATTTAGTATAATTACCCTTGGGGGCAAACTGTTACGAGGGAGATATTGGGAAAACTGGAGGGTGTTTGGTGTACGACAGTATTACTAACACTCTATAGGAATGATTCATGAGAAAAAAATAAAAAGGATGAAATACAGACCTTAACTGAGTGATGATTAAGAGGGAATACTGTTTGCATACGTGAAAAGGCATAAATGTGAGGGGCAGAAACGAGTTAATGAGATGCAGGGTGAAAAAATGAAAGTAAAACAAAATACAGGCTGGATACGGAGAAAAATGGCTGAGCCTGAGATAGTTTAAGTTCCTGAATAGTTTGTGACCCACATCTTTACTCAAAAAAATTAAAATATATATGCTTTGGTGTGTGATAGGAAGGGATCCCATCCAATTGTCCAGCTTCTCTCTGATTACCCATCAAGGCTACCAGGGATGCTGCAGCACTTTGCTAAAATATCTGTGTTCTCTTTAAGAGGCTGCTGGGTGCACTGATGAGGCAAAAGGCAGGAGAGGATTGCCTGCTGCAGATTACTAATCAGATTGGTGGCAAAACCAGGAGGAGAGTTGTAGAAGACTGAGCTAGGATCACTAGACAGTGCATAAAGCTGCAACACCTTCCTTTTGGGGAATAGGCAATAACCCTTTTATAAAGATCTATTTATTTTTTTATCAGTACTCAGTGATGTCCTGGGAGGTGAGGTTGGGACACTCTTCCTGCGCCACAGCCAGGGTGGAGAAAAAACAAAATGTCTTAGAATAAGAGCTGGTTTCCTGCAGGAAAAAATGCAGCGAGGATGAAAGCTAGAGCTTGGTGGCTATTCTTAGCTTACAAATCATATGAAGCTCATCTCGGCGTTTCCTAGAAAATTAATATGTCACTAACATATCTGAAATTACCCTAAATTATAAGCCTGGCAGTCCAAACTGCAGATAATGACTGTCAAATAGCAGCCAAAAATCAGGAATGAACAACAGTTGGACATGAGACTGATAAGAGACTTGTCTAGCTAAAGCAATCTTGCCCCTTGCCCAGCAGAGGCTCCCATCCAGCTTGGCATTTTGCTTGTTCTTCGCTATCTGATCCTTTTTACTCTGCTAACACTGTGCTGTTTCTGATGTTGTTTTCATGCATTGCTCAGATTTCTGGGTGGCAAAACTTACCACTGCTTCTACAGATGGCAAATCCCTAGAAATGGGTATACCACATGGTGCTACTCCCCTCCTAAATCTGATGGAGGGCTGGGGTCAGATGTTCTCAGCCGTGATTTATCCCAGTTGAGGATCTGGCCATGCAGCCTTATGGAGGGGTGGTCTGATGGCAAACCTGAGTGCCTTTTGAACTACAGACTAGTAGGATATTTGAATAGTGAAATCTGATGCACTGCCATAAACAGATGCATGCCATGCTTTTCATTTGGCTGGCAACTTTATCGATGTACCTTGTCTTGTAAAGCAAAGCCCCTTCCTCGTCCTCCTGGTGGCAGTAAAAATGTTGAATAGCTTGAGGTAGAAAATATTCTTGCATAAGAAGCAAATGCCTTTGAAAATATTGTCTGTACAGCTCAGGTCTATGTTTCTATTTTGGCAGCAGCTGAGGTTTGTATATGGTGCAAGAGCACAGAGAAAGACAGAGGAAGACATTGTCCTGCTACTTATGAATAAAAAAAATGAGAAATGGCTGTGTACAAGGCTGTGTTATCAGCAGCTCCCAAGACTACTTGTCCTCTTAAAACTGGTATTGGGTTTTTTGTAACTTTATTGGCAACTTTCTTGGAGCCCTGGTCCTAAGCCTTGCCCCTTGGTGAGAGCACATTTTGCAGGTGCTCAACCGGGGATTACTGCTTTTATAATATAAATCAAAGTCTTGACAGTGGGGTGAAATGGAGAAGGCAGCACCAGCTTAGAAGGGGTTTGGTCAGCCTTGACTTGCTGCTTGTGCACCTGCAAGGCTGGGTTTTTGTCTTTATTGGTTTATCTGGAGGTAGTCTTCTCCTCAGAGGGGGAACTGATGGGGGTGACTAAACCTCCAGGAATTAATTTCTCATACTTTTGGGATTTTCCTATTATGTTTAAGGAAGATGAAGTGGGTGACACCTAGGGCTCTGAGGGGTAAACAACCACGGTGAAAACTTTGATGAAACGATTGTCAGTGCTGGATTCAAAGTTGTGCTCTGGTGGTGACCTGAGATAAAATAACACCTGAAAATCATCTTCCTGCTGGCTCCATTACGGAATTCCCGGCATTTTTGCCGGGAATGAGCTTTCCCCTCACCGTGAAATCGCGGATTGCCCGTCTCTGTGAGCTGGGGGGGGGGGATTTTCCGTGACCCGTGGCAGTTGCGGGGAGCACTGGGGCTCCCCGTCCCCTCTTCACGGAGCTACTCGGGACCCGCGGGACACCTCGCTGGGACAGAGCTGCCCTCGCCACTCTCCCCCCCGCGGGCAGTGCGGCTCTGGGGGGGGAGTGGGAGGGGTAGGGGGTGTCCCCGCACAGCGGCCACTTCGCCTGCGGGGCGGCGGTCGCCGTCCCCTCCACGGGATGACGGCGGCAGCGGGTCCGCCCCGTCGGGGGCGTCTCCGCGGCGGCGCGGGGCCGCCTCCCCATCCCCGCCCCCCGGCTCCCCAGTCGCGCC
>VZRW01001811.1:295766-357942 GCA_013398125.1 Aegotheles bennettii
GGCGCGCAGGTGCGCTCAGGGGTGGTCCCGCACCGGGTGCGGGGCTCGGGGCCGCCCGGGCGGCGGAGGCTGCGGAGCCCCGCAAACGCTGCCCGCAGTGCGCTTACTCCGTGCCTCCAAATCCAGGCAGGGAAAGGAGGGGAAGCCGCGGAGGTGCCGCTGGGAAGGGCTGTTCCGTGCGTTTATTCTGCGTGGCTCATAACCAAAAAGCCGTGCCCGACGTGCTGCCAGGCTTGGGAACCCGGGAGGCTTTTCCTCTGGCTTTTCATTCTTATTTTTGGATCCGCGGGCAGGCTGTGCTGTAGGAGCGATGGGAGGAGAAGTTGAGCCTGTGAAGGGGATGCTCGGAGCAGGCTGGGGGGGCGATGCACCGTAATTATTTGTGAAACTCCTATCAGAGGGAGAAGGTATGCAGAGGGGCTGGCGAAGGAAAACCGTACCGGAATGTCAAAGAGATGTAGCCCGAGGTAACCAGCTAGCTGTAATTGATTTTGGAGAGTGAGAATAATGTGAATTGCAGTTTTCTTTAAAAAAAAAGGAGAAAGTGCAGAGAAATGGGAAAATGCTGTTCCTTTGTGCGTGAAGATATCAAACGTTCAGAAAGTGTGTTTGTTTGGGGGAGGATGGAAATGGCTTTGGCTGTGCCTTGGGAAGATAACGGTGGGCCCCATCCTTCTGCCCCCACATGGGTTTGGATGATGTTACCCGTGGCAGCGATGCCGGGAGGCAGCGTTTGGGTGCTGCTTTCATCCCGTTGCTCGCCTGCTTCGTGGGAGCCACGCTGTCCTGCACCTTCCAGTCTGCCCCAATGCTTGACCGAGAGACTGGCAGATGTTCCGAGCCCTGTCTTGGTCATCCTTGCCAGTTCTTAGAAAATCTGGATAGAACTCATGGAGTCAATGGGACCATTCGCCGAGCGTGGAGGTGTCTGCAGGAACAGGCAACCACAGAACAGGACTTTCACACAATAGGGAATGGTACTGGAAAGAATTAACGGAGCTGCCTGGCAAATGGGTTCAGTGTCAGCTTTACAGGGGGGCTTACAGTAACGACCAGCAGCGCTGAGTGCTTGCCTTGGGGTCTCTCTCCCTCTGCTTTTCCGACTGCTGCTCTCCGATTCTTGTCTCTCTTCAGTAAATGCAAAGCTAAAGGACTGCTGGTAGGAAGGGTCTGACTGCGGACCTGAACTTACTCAATAACTGCTGTCCTTTGCTGCTAGGAGATTTATTAGTAAACAAGCATTATCTGACAAGTGCTTCTCGCAGCATGTCTCCTTTGCCAATTACTACTGAACAGCTCTGCTTCTGGGAAGGGTTCACCCTGCAGTCCGTGGAGCCTGATGCATGAGAAACCTCAGGCACACTGCAGCCTGCCTGCCTAGCCATGTGCTGCTGACACTTGTCACCATCTTGGGTTTGAAAAGTTCAGTTTGGCTGCTTCTGGGCTCTGAGGAGAGGTCCTCCCCTGGGGTCAGTTGTCATATTCAGCTGGTTGGGAACTTTACTTTAGATGTAGCCATCTTAGATCTGTGAATAATATTTTCAAAAGTTGGTGGTATTGCCTTTCTGGGGTTTGTTTTTTATTATCCCTCATCCTACTCACTGTGGTTAAAAACCTAACCGATACCCTGTGCTGTGTAGGTGTGTAACATGTATGTAGTTGCATGTAACATATATAGAGAGAGAGGATGACAAATTCTCATAATTACTTTTTTCTTTAACCCTGCATCACATTTTTTTGTTTCTCTAAATCTTGTAATACACAGTGACTTTGTAGGGTAAGATAGATGCAGTTAACAATTCACAGTACATTATTTTCTGTTTTACTCTCTAGTGGAGGGACACTTAAGGCAAAATGCTTTAAAAAAATCTAGGTTAAGATTTGGAGTGGGAAAAAAGAGTAAATTCAGTGTTTGGATTCCTTTGCATGGAAATAGCTTTTTGCAAGGGCAGTTTCAGAAGCTCCTGCTATTTTCATGGGGAAGTACCAAGTGCCCAGCTGATATCATAAATCTGGCCACCGTCATTGATATCTCCAGTTATGGACTGAAGGATATACATTGGGAAAATGGAATTAATTTTTTCCCCCAGATTTTCCTATAATAGGGAAATAAAACAGATTTTTATTTCAGTCACCTTGTCTCAATTTATATGCTAAAAAGCAAAACATGTAGTGAAGGATGAAGGCTCGATGCTATTTTATGCATTTTCAAGTATTGTTTAGCCATTATTTTTAACTCTTTAACAGAGAACCGGGTCAGAATTTCAGATTAGAACCAGAGATTTCCTCCTTCCCTTTTGACCATTTTTGAAGATTCGGGAGTTAGTCCCAAAGAAAACATTCCAAAGTGTACATTGGAAGTATTAAGCAATTTGGAAGTGCTGGTATTTCAGAAGTACATTGTTACCTTATAATGCATCCCCTATGCTAATAGGGTGTGAGGGGCAGCCCTGCAGTATGTGGCTGGGCTTCCTGCGCCTCCTTAGGTTTAAAAATGCATGTGTTTTAAATCTTTCTGTTGTAAGTACTATGGTTTGGGAAGTGGTTTATGTAAATTATTTACGTAAAACACAGAATGAAGGAAGGAATTGTTTAAAGACATCCACTCCACCCCAAACTTCATGGTTTGTTACGTATCGCCTGTGGATTTGGATTGGTTTTCAAATCTCATTTGGACATCACCCAGATGACCTTAAAAAGTGTCATGTGGGCAAATTCAAAGAAGGGAATACATGACAGAGTAACTCCACAACATACTTGCGTAATTGTCGTTAAATACAATGTATATTTAATTTTAGGGCTTTTCAGCAGAAGTAAGTGCTGATGGGAGAGTGCCATGACAACAAAGTATATTGTTAAGCAAATCAAAATAAATAGTGTGAAATAATGACATTGACTTAAATAGACAAATGTGAGAAAGATAAAACAAGTCAGACTTTGTAATGTGTTAAGACTCCAAGGATATTCTTTAGTTAGAGACTCCTGTCCTCACCCTTTTAGTTCTTCCAGGGTTTTTTCACAGCTCGCTTTATCTTAATGTATCATTTTTAATGAATGAATAAATGAGTACAATTAAAGGGGTGGGTCTGGTGCGGGCAAAAATAAAGGAAGGTTGTAATTTGCAGATTATTCATGCCATATCCTAGAATGAGCCTACCTGTTTTCAGTGTGTTGACTTTTGTGTGTGTTGTTTCATACCGACATATAATTTCTGTGTCATGGCACACTGGATAAATGCATATTTAGGTATAACATAATATTTATCTTTAATCAATGAATGAAGTCTTTTTCAAGGAGGGTTTTTTGTGTATTTAGTAGAAGCAGGTGTGAAAATAGTCTTAATTTTCATATCAGTGTGTTCCAATTAGCCTAATGCTTTGGGTAAAAATACACACAATGAGAATATTTTGCTTATGAGGTAGCTTGGCTTGGTGTGTCGTGCATTCACAAAGCTATTGCACTTTGTGTCATTCGGTAGGTATTAAGTACTGCTAGCGAGTGTATACCTTGTATATGTAGAACAGGTAAGTGTGGACATATTTCAGTCTGCTCACAGTGCTTTGGAAAGAAGCTTTGAGGAGCTCTCTCCTTAATGTTGTGTATTGGAACAGTTCCCTGTGTGCCTCACATGGTAGCAGAGTGTAGTCTCAGTGCCGTGTGTTTATTTTACTCACAGGAGTAATCCCATTAACTTTTAAATTTACTGCAGTGGAATTACTGGTATGAGGAAGGACAGCTCATATCTAATGGTCTTTTGGGGATCAGTCTGATGTGTGATGTATGGCTTTTCAGGAGATTTAGAATGACTCAATCATGGCTTTAAAATGGGAACTACTATACTTTTGACAGTAAAACAGCGTTTGAAATGCAGCACTTTCCAGTACACGAGTGAAAGCATTGCTGCCTAATGACATGTTCAAAAAAAGGGAAATAAACAATAACAAAGATTGACTGCAAGGCAGTACCTGTTTCCTTTTGAAGCTTATCTTAAAAATTGCAGTAAGTGGTGGAAAACAGGCAGACTGTCTTAAGCTGAATCACTGACAGAACCACAGTCTGCTTATAGCATTGTAAATGCTGACACCGTAATTTGATGTAAAAAGCAGCACATCAGTGTACAGATGGGGAAGTACCATGGGAGGACTGGAAGAGTTAGTGGGCTTCTCTGAGAGCTGCTTCCCCCTCCACTGTTCACTCTCCCACCCTTACCTAACTTTTTAGCTCTGGTATATGGTCCATCTCCATGGCTGTCATTCTCTTTCTGTTAAATAAGAAAACGAAATCTCACTGATGTTTATTCTTTGCACTGAAATGAGAAGTGTTTGGCAGCAGGCTTTGAGGGGGGAAGGTGGGAGCAGTGTTTTGTAAAACCTGGCAGAAATTGGGCAGCCAGAACAGTTCATTATGTGGTTCTTAGTGTAAAACCGGCGAGATGAGAGAGCAATGTTGTTCCGAGGATTTGTGTGCTGCTTCTGCAGGAATCCTTGTTTCCAGCACATGCTGAGGCAGCGCAGAGCCCTTGGCCTGTCCAGGTGAGATTGCCCAGCTGAGCACTGGTGTTGGACCCTGTTGGCTTTAGGTTTTTGAGCAGAAGTGGGCCTCTCCAGTCCTCCCAGTCTTTCTGACTTGGAGCTGCGTTTTTAGTGGTCTGTTCCTGTAAGTGTGCAGTTCTTGAATACAGACTAGCTTTAAACATTGCTCGGGGATGGCAGGGAAGTGAGATGCTGCCCCAGAATAAAAAGAAAACAAACTTTTTTGGCAAAGTTTTTAATAATCTCACTTCCTTTTTAGGAAATAAATGGGTATCTGTATGTGGTTAAAGAGCAAAATGAGACGTAGTAAAAACAAATGCACACAGATTAATCAGTTTGTAGAAGCACTGAATTCTTAGTTAAGTGCTCATTTCTATGAAGAAAAGAGCATTCAGTGCAGCTCTTCAGCAGATACGCAGCCTATTATCCATTAAAAAGGTTTTTTTTAAAAAAAAGAAAACCTAGTGCTTGTAGTAAACCATCCAAACACAGAACTGAAATATCTGTCATAAGTGCACCTTTCTCACTGACTGTAAGTGCTGGTGAGAGATGGGGCCTCATTTCAGCCAGGTTGGACTTGAGCTAGGTATTTTTCTTTACTTAAAGACTGTTGTAGGAATACTGTGTTAATGATTGCATTGGAATGAAAAATGTGTTTTATAACTTACTCCTTTACTAAACTCATTTGCTTTGATGTCTGCTGAAAAATTGCTGCGTATTTAAAAGCTAGTAGAAAATCCTTTTTCCCTTTGAAAATGTATTTTGTTCTTAAGACGTCTTTGTTTTTTTGGCACAGGCATAATGGAGAGATGAATTGTCCTGTGTTCACATCGTGCCTGTCCCTCACTGCTCTGCGCCCAGCTGGACGTGGAGGTGATGGGTTTTGTGGAGGTGATGGGTTTTGCTGAGGTGAAAGCATTTGCTGCCCCAGCTGCTTTCACATCCAGCTGTATTGGGAAACTTGAGCACTGGCCTTCAGTAGCTTAGGTCTCTCTGAGGGTTTGTTACCCTTTTAGTTGTCTCTTTGACCTATTGTACGGCTGGCAGTCTCAGTTTTGGTATTTGCTATGGCTTTGGTCAGTGCTGTGTCTGAGTCTCTCCAAAGGTTTAAGCAATTTACCCCTGTCTTGTGCAAGGAAGCTGGTTGAGAGGGGACAGTCAGGAGGAGATGTGAGCACTGTGATCTGCAGCACTTGGCTTCAGGGTTTGGGAGGTGATGAGTGGCTGTTTACAGAGGTCCAGTGGCATGCTGCCTGCTGTGGGCAAGGGTGCTGGGACCTGCAGGCTGCCCTGCGTTGTGCATATGAGCACGGCTTTCCTGCTTCTGCTTGGCAAAGAGGACTAAAGATGCTTAGGGGCAGAATAATTGCTATAGGAACATTTAATGCATGCCGTGACCGTCTCGCTGGAGGTGTCAGTGGTGGGAAACTCCCTCCTTTTCTCTCCCTCTTTCCTGGTATTTGAGTTATACAGGAGGTATGTTAGGAGGTCGTTGGCCAGGTAGAGCTGCCCAGGTGACCACTGGCTGGAAAGATGAGAGATACCTTCTGGAAAAGGTGATGTACCATGTACTATCACAGCAGATTGGGGAATACCTGTATGAGCTGATCTGATCTGGCAGCCCTGAGAAAAAAAGTGACTCCTGCTCCTTATCCCTCCCCTGGTAAGCTCCTGAGCAGGGGGCCAGCTGGTGTGCTCCTGAGCAAACTGTGTCTTGAGGAGTGTCTATGGAGAGGAAGTAGTCCCCCACAGAAGTTGAGAGCTGCTAGGTTTAGATGGCTGTGTAGCAGGTGTTGAGCCTGTAGGAGAGAGGGTAGGATTGTGGGCTTGCAGACTACTTGAAACTACTTGGGGAAACTAGCTGCATTCTTGCCTCTGTAAGTTAATTTCTCCAAAAAAACCCCAGTCATTTTGGTTTATCCATCTTTGCTTTCCTAATGTTTACATGCCATTTATTCCTAAAATCTGTTGGCCATGTGCTGTTCCCACTAGCAACCTCCACCCTCTTCCCTCAAGAGAAATAGAGGGGAGAAGCTGTCAACCCTCCTGAAAAGCCAATAGATCATCTCAAACATTTTCTTTGCTCCTGAATGCTATCTAAGCATTATGTCAGTTCCTTTTTTTTTTTCTACTTCAGTGAACTCAGTGGCAGCAGAGAAGTCATTATTGTCAACAGGAAGGCTTTATTGGCACTGGACAGCCAGGTCTTGCGAGTCCACTGGTGGTGAAAGCTGACAGCCTTGACAGCTCTGGATGTGTCTGTGCTGAGTTTCTTTCCTTTTGTTGAGTTTAGTTATATGCATAACAGAATGTGGCCGTGTCTTTTTAGGCTACCTTTTAGGAACAGAGACTGTATTGATTTTCATTGGTAATGCTCTAACTTGGGGAAGAAGGTGAGATTTCATCTCGGCACTGCGAGCAGATGTTTTGATGGCACTGGGAAGCTGTTAGGATTTTAGGGCTTGGCTTTGCCAGTCCTTAGTAAGGTGCTTTCTTTAAATAGGGTCTTGAAGAAACTGGCTGCCTCCTTCAGCAGCTCACAGATACCCTGGGTCTGTGGGCAGCACTGTTTTGTTTCTACACGCAGGCTGGTTGTCAGGGTTGCTGGTTGCAGGTGCTGGTTGTATCTTGCCTTCAGTGGAAGCTTCTTTTTCGCTCTTTAGTGGCAGGATGATATTTGCTCAGATAGTTTCCCCAGAAGACTTGTGGTGCAGCTGCTTTGTGTTAGTGCAGTGTTGCTGTCAGTGGATGAGTGGGGCTGGAAGCATGTTACTGACCGACTTCACAGTCAGTAATCCCTTTGCAATCAAATGGTGATTTTGGTGGCAATGGGAGTATTTGCCAGTAAAAAAAAGCAAGGCAAACCATATTGGAGTTTTTAAGCTTTCAGGCACTTTGGTGTCAGCCTAATAATCTCCTGACCACTTCTGCTTTTGACTTATGTATGGTGGGAAGAACAAATGACTGCCTCTTGTCTTGAGTGCAAGTCCTTGTAAGGAAAAAAATCTGCAGCTTCCCATTTGTTTTAGCAGATCTGGTTATCAAAGTGAGGTTTTGGTCCCACTCCCTTGAGCTACCGCTGGTGCTGTGCCTGCCAGGAAAAAATGCAGCCAACCCGAAGAACTTTGTCAAAGGGCAATATTACACCCCTCGTAAACAGTGTGTTCAAACAAATTACAGACATAATGCAGAAATTACTGGGTAAAATTCTCTGGCTGATGTTATGATTGCAGTTGTCCATCTGGCCTTAAAAACCTATGAATCTGTGATGCAGATTCTAGCACTTTGGCTCTTGCTATAGAAGGGAAACATGAGAAAACTTACAGCAGAATGAAGCCAACGTCATAAAATATAAATCTGCTGTTAATATTAGTTTGTGAGTTCATTAAGTAGTGTGTATTTTCTTCCTTCAGTGGGCTATAAATAATAGGTACTGCTACAGCTTGCACTCTGCTGTAGCTGGTTTCCACTGATGGAAATGTTTCTGAGGTTCTTGCCTGCATGTTTTTGTCCCGACTCAGTGTAGCTAATTAATACAAAGCATCTGCTCCCTGATGACTTTGATTTCTTTCAGGAGTTTTTTTCATTTGTTTTTGCTTTCTTGGATTGTTTTTGACTGTCACTTGTTGGAGCGCCTCAGATTTACACTTCTTGAAGAAATACTTGGCACAACAGGGAAAACAGTTGGAAAATGAATGGTAACAATACTGCAATAAAACCAGTGGAGATTTATGAAGCAGGAAAACTTTGACTCATGATGATGAAGAGTCCTCTTCAGTCAATGTGTCTTGGTAGTGCTGTGAACTCCAGGAGTGCAGGAGGAAAGACGGGGAGTTGTAAGGAGAAACCAGCTCCATTAATGATGTCTTTGGCAGCTATACTCGCTGCCTTGGGAAAGAGGAGGAGAGCAGAGGAGTGAAGCTTGATGGAGAGCCTGTGATGCTGTTCAGGAGACCTCCTGATGAGGGTTAGGTGCAAAGTGCTGTTGTTGCATCTTGTCGTGCACCTTGACCCTGTCCAGCAAAGCGTTTCAGCTCATGCTTAATTGGCAGTGCGTGAATATTCTCATGAGGGGGTTATCAGAAGTATGTTAAATGTAGTTGCTCCCACAAGCCGTGAGTGTTGGGTCAGAGCTGAGGCTATGTTGATGTAGCTCTGACCTTTCCGTGTGTGGCTGCATCCTGCAGAGTGCTGTGCAAAGGAGGCCAGGAGCTGCAGGAGAATGTAGGAGCACTTGATTCACACCTTTTTTCATATGGGAATTCAGATTCAGGTTACCCCAAACCATGTTCAGATTACTGTTCAATTCATAACAAATGTATTAAAGCAGAGTTTTGCTTCAGTTGTTTAAAACAAAGCATTTTTATTTGAATGTGGTTACTTAAAAATGTGCTACTTTAGAAATTGTGGTGTTTTGAAATAGCTATGCTGGCTCTAAGGAAAATTTCTTTCCTCCTGTTTGGTTTGTGATGGAAATAGGGTATTGATTTGATCAAAGAGGATGTTCTTTTCTTCCTGCTTTAGGTGTATTTCAGTGAAATAATAATAAAAAAGTTTCTTATAACTTTACAGCTTCATGGCATAAACTCCATCAGCTTTTGATATCCTGACCATTTTGCCTAGAGCAATTTGTCAGGATAAATTTTGGTAGAGCGTGCACCAGCTCGCAAGTGGTACTGCTGAAGAGCAGGACTACTCCAGTGTATGAAGATTTATTGGAACTCAGCTCAAAGACCATGGCAACCCAGAAAAGTTCAGTCTTTTGTATGCCTGCAGAGACTTTGCCCTGGTGTGAGCAATGAAGGTTTTGCTGGAAGATCCTTAGATGCTGAAATGGCCGGATGACGTGTGACTGGTAGGATCAGAAGTGCTCAGTGTTTTAGCCTGTTGGTGGGGGATTTTTTATTTCAGTTTGCTCTTTTCCCCATCTGAAATTGGAGTGAAGAAAATGAAGCTGTTCCAGCTGATCCTCCTTCAGACCAGAGCCAGAGGAGCCAGCTCGCTTCAGTGGTGTGACCAAAAAAAATCCATGAATTGGTGACTTCTACTTCAGGCATTGTACCATCATGATAGACCTGTCCTACTTTCACCTGGGCAAGCTAATACTGCTACATGGCACTGGTTTAGGTGGCTGTGTCGGATGGGAGTGCTCTGCTGTGTGCAAAGCAATGTTGATTTAGGTCAATGTTGAATGCCATCAGCCCTGGCATTTCTTGTGCTTCCTTCCAGCTACAATCCCTGTTTAGCCATAGAGAAGCTGCTAAATGCCAGCTGTACAAACGTAACAGGGACATTTGAGTAAAAAGGCATATCCAGTCTTCCTGTCAGAGATTCCTGAGTGAAAAACCCACTATTAATCCACCAGCTGGAGTTCAGGGCAAAGGTTTGGATCACTTCTGGTTTTATTCTAGCTTGATTGCTCACCCGTAGTAGCTACCCTGTCTGAGAACAAGAGTGTATGCAAATTCCCCGGGCTATTATTCTCTATTAGAAAAAAAGAAAAAAAAAAAAAAGGCTGTGGTATGACTTTAGACTTAATCATCATTTATCCTGCCCTGAAGGCATGGAAGTTAATGATGATATAGATCTGTGTGGTTTTGTGTTCCCCTTGACTGAGCATTAGAAATAATTAGGGCTTGTGGGATGGATGCACTGATGGTGGAGATGAGCAGAAAACATTTTTGAATGTGTGTATGCGTCTCTTCCAAGTTTGCTGGCAAAGATACAGGTGCTAAGAGTGTGCTTAGGGGCTCTGAGGTTCCTTGCTAGGAACATAGCTATGTCGTGCTGAGGGGAAAGGAAATGGGAGTAAATGAGTTCTGTTATTTTGGAGGCTTTTAAGGTTATGGGCTAAGCAGAGCTGCTAGCGATTTCTGGAGAGTTTTCTTCAGTAGAGTAAGCTTTCCTACATCCCAAGCTCTGAGTTATGTCTGTGGAGTATCTACATCACTGGGGCTGGCCCAGGAGTCCCAAGCTAAACAGGAGCTGGCACTAGACCTCCTGAAGTATGGAAGCCTCAAGCACCATAGTTGGAGGTTTTCCTGAATTATGTCCTTCAGTGGCCTGAGTGTTTGGGTTAGTTGGTAATTAGACAGCCATGGCCAAATGTATGCTGTTGGTCATCACAGATTGGATGAGGAAGAACTGGTTTTGCTGCTCTGGAGAAGACTTCTGGTCTCTTTCTCTCTTGCTGTGGATTGAACCAGAGACAATTTCAGTTGTTTTTTATTTCAGATACAAAAAAGCTTCATCTCTTTGCTTGTAGCCATGTAGTGAGTTATGGAAGCATCTGTTTGGGATGGTGGCAGCCCTTCTCTAAAGTCTTTGCTAAAATGG
Organism: Aegotheles bennettii; assembly: GCA_013398125.1. Lineage (NCBI taxonomy): Eukaryota > Metazoa > Chordata > Aves > Caprimulgiformes > Aegothelidae > Aegotheles > Aegotheles bennettii. The sequence continues at coordinate 306,635 of VZRW01001811.1, forward strand.
TCTCCTCCATGCTGCAGGTACAGACTTTACCTGCTATTTGCCCACTGTTTCTTCCCCAGTCTGGCCAATCTGCAGTTTTTTGATGAAAGCCATTTCAGCAAAAATAGTGTTACTGCCAGGCTGGAAGGTGGTGGGAAGAGAGGTGGTACTGAGCCCATATGACCTTCTATAGTGTGACCGTGTGCAGGTGACCTCTCCAGCAGTATGGGATGGGAAGGTTGCCTGAGAGAGTGTCCCAAAAGTGCTGATAGCACTGTCATCCTGTGTGGGGAGCTTGTGAAACTGGGCCATCAGAGGAGCCACCCCCTTGGAGAGAGGATGCTGGAGCTCTGGCCTGGTTTGAGGCTGAATTGGGGTGGGGTTGGGACCTGGTAATGATGCAAGTAAAGGAGAGATGTGCTGGAAAAGACTGGATGGGGTGGTGATGGGGAAGATGCAGATACCTGGTATCTAGATGGAGCAGTGATAATTTGTGTTTATATCAGAATTTTGGGGATTCTCAAAGCAAAAAGTTTTGGTCTAAATTGCAGGCAATTTAGAATAACTATTGGCTAAATATATTGCTCGGAGCAGATGGATGTGGTGCAGTATTTTAGAAGGCACACTGTGAAAGAAGTCCTGGGCAGAAGCCCCCGGGCCAGCCAGAGAGTCTGCTGGGCATTAGCACCCCCTCTGAGCTGTGCTGGGAGCCTCTCTGGTCTCCAGAACAGCCCAGGCATAGCGGGAGCTTAAAGTCACTTGTGGCTTTTGTCTTCCTGGCATGTGAATTTTGGGTTACTGTGCGTCACTTGCCAAAAGGTGTATCCTGTCCTCTCCAGTTCATGTTGCTTTGCAGAATTCTGTTAAAATCAGGGAGGAATTGAGTCTTATCTAACTGGAGATTTAGTATTCAGCACTGCTGGATGGCTCACCGGTAGGAAAATTCCCACTGATTTATGTTAGAGTTGAATGGGTTGTATTATCTTTTCATATGCAGAACATTATTTTGAAATTGAAGTTAATAACAGCAATTTTAAAATTGTCGTTGACAGAAAGATAATACAATATTTGGTTGTATCATGTTCTTTTTATGATCTGATATTTGAATAAAAGCACTGCTTCTGCTTTTTTCCTTAATTAGCATATCATGAAGAAGTTTGTGGCATCAAGCACACTAATTACATTCATTAATAGCATCTTCACGACAAGTTTTAATTAAATTGTACAATGTAGATCAATACTTCTCAACCGTTGCAACTTAAGACAGGAATATACTGTTCTGCACGGTTTAAGTACAGTGATTGTAATAGAAAGAATTTGCCATTTTGGCAACTGCACTCCCTTCTCTTGCTTTTTAAAATAGTGTACATTTATAATATGGGACATGTTATTTATGTGTGTCCTATTTTGAAGTATATTTTATCCTATTAAAAAAAAAAATGGAATGTGATTCAGGAGCACTTTGGGTACTGGTGCTTGACTTCAGCCGGAGCAGGAGACCTTAATGAGCATTTTACCTGCAGACTTCAGGAGGGGAAAGGCTGGCCTCGCTGTGTGACATATCTAATGGTAGATGATAACAGTACTTTCATTTTGCTTAGGCTGTGGGGTGGAAAGCTACCTAATTGTATGTTTACTTACTGTGGATGTAGTTCAGTTTCGTCTCGGAGTATTGCTTCCACCAAATGTCCTGTAGTTCGGTAGCGTTGCCAGCTCCCAACTGTTTTCTGTTTTGGCAGGAGAAAGCAATCTGGATATGAAAACCCTGAGCTACCAAATGTTTTTGCTCAACATCGCAAAAATCTATTTCATCAGGCAGAACATCTATACGCCTTATGGTAGTGTGCTGCATTAGTACTTGCATACGTTGTGACAATATCTGGATAGACAAATCTTCTTTAAGATAAGTGTTTGATGCCAGAGCTGAGAACTGATTTTTTTTTTCTGCTTTAGCATCGTTTTTTTGTGTTTTGGGCTGGTTTTGTGCACAAGGGACTACAGTTGTCAACCTTCGGTACAGTACAATGATTAAGACTGGGAGAGCTTTGTTTTTTCAACTAAATCTGTTGTTTAATCTTACTTTGGTTTTTAAATATTCCTGAAGATTTTAAAGAGCGTGCCTTTTATTATAGTGTACTTCTGGGTTTTCTTACTGTGCCTCTGTAAATTGTGTGATGTAAACAGGAGCTGGCACTAGACCTCCTATATGGTATATATAGGAGGTATATATAGGAGGTATATATAGGAGGTATATAGGTATATATATACCTCCTATAGGTATGGAAGCCTCAAGCACCATAGTTGGAGGTTTTCCTGAATTATGTCCTTCAGTGGCCTGAGTGTGATGAATTGTGTGATGTAAATTGCCTGATGTGAGTACTAGGGTTGAGGGGTATGATACTCATATCCTTTATACTTGTGCATGCAACCTGTTTGTTTCTCTTCTCTAGCAATCTCGAGGTACCTACGTGGTGGGTACTAAAGGGAGGAGCACAAAGCTGCTTCCACCCGTTTCGAGCTTGTTCTTGGGGTAGATCATCATGGGCTGGAAAGTCTTGCGAGTCCAATTGTGAAAACTTCCAGTGGGATTTTCAAAGAGTGCATAGGGTGGAGATCAGGAATTGAAGACTCGGGGAAATCGCCTTGTCTTCAGGAGGCACATGAGTAAAAAAAGTGAGGTATTAAGCAGACAAATATACTGTGAGAAGTGCGTGTGGTAATCCAAAGAGAAAGAAATCGTGTGCTTTTCAAGAACGAAGTTCCTCCTAGGTTGAGATTTTCTGATGACTGTTGTTGATTCAGAGACAAGCTTTTAATTTGAAGATTAAAGCCCTGGGTATAGGAGGTAAAAGATCAGCACCAGAAGCTGCTTTAATTTACCTTATCTGAGTTAAGTGTGTGTAGATTTAATTACTTCCCACTTTTTACTCAGTATTTTGGGTAATACGAGGGGAAAAATGTTATAAGCTTGGGAATAAGGTTTTTTTGCTGTTTAATGTAAATTATTGATCGCTTATGTGACTGAGCAAAGCTACTCTGAATTTTGGTGTGTGTGTGTAGAAAAAATCCCTTGGATATTTTACAGTGAAGTTGTCAGAGACTTGGGGAAGAATGTGGGAGGGGGAGAAAAGAATAGATTCCTGGTAATGGTAATACTGTAATAAAAAGTTGTGGCTGCCCTCTCCCTAGCAGTGTCCAAGGCCAGGCTGGATGGGGCTCTGAGCAACCTGGTCTAGTGGGAGATGTCCCTTCCCATGGCAGGGCGGTTGGAATTAGATGGTCCCTTCCAACCCAAACCATTCTGTGATTCATTCTATGATAATACTTATACATAAAATACTTTAAAAACCAAATTAATGATAATCAGGAAACTCTGCATGTTGTTTCTCATTTCATTTTTGTCTTAAGGGCCTGATCATGCTAAAAATGTATGCTACCTTAGAAGAAATGTGTGTATAAACACACCTAGATGTTTGTGAGTGTATGTGTATATGTATATGCTGTATGTCTTACACATACACATAAACATGCAGCGTGCATTATGTATTTATTCCATTCAAAAGACCAGATCCCAATAACATGAAGGATCTGGATCTCATAGAAGTTCAGTGCATTTGCAACTTAATTTCAGTGGCAGATCTTGAAGGAATAAAGTAGTGCATATATAAAATTGTTTTCAGTGTATGACCTCATTGTTAGAGGAGTTATTGCATTGTTGTTCTGCTTTACAAAAATCCAACTTCCTTGGTTAATTACAAACAGCCTATTTACCATAGCCACACAAACCTTGAAATATTTACTGAAGTTTGTAACCCATCCATCTTCCTGAACAGTTTTTTCTTTTATTTTCAGTGAATTTACTGGACTCACGCACAGTAATGGGGGATCTAGGATGGATAGCCTACCCAAAAAATGGGGTAAGTCTCTGTTGTTGTTTGCTTTCTCGCTCACAAATTATACTAACAGTTTCCATTTGAAAGTAGACTATTGGGCTTAAAAACTCCCTGGAGTGATTTGTCGGCAATGAAGGAAAAAAATAAATAAAACAACAAGCTGTGACTAGAAAAAATGGAGCTGTGTGGCTAGGGGATTGATTTATTTATGCAGTAGAGCCAGACACAAATATAAAAATAAAATTAAAAAAAAAAAATCCTGAGTCAGCCCCTTCGCTTCTCCCCTCACCATGAGGTTATTTACATTTTTTTAAACTATAAATTCCAGTTCTTTTCTTGAGCTTCTGGGGTGAATGTACAACACAATTTTCTGGAAGTTTTCTTCTGAAACACAGGGTCTGGGACATTACTGTTAGGCTGTTGAGAAATACTTTTCAGACTCGTGATAAAATTCTGGGAGCTGATAACACTGAAACAGGAGCTGAGTTTTAAGCACCTTGAAGAACTCTGTCTCTTACCGTTAACTATGCTGAGAACTGAAAGAACCATCAACCAGGACTGTCAAGTTCACCACTAAACCATATCCCAAAGGGCCACATGCAAATATTCTCTGAATACCTCCAGGGACGGTGACTCCACCACTTCCCTGGGCAGCCTGTTCCAATGCCTGACCGCCCTTTCCATAAAAAAACTTTTCCTAATATCCAGCCTGAACTTCCCCTGGTGCAACTTGAGGCCATTCCCTCTTGTCCTATTGTTCGTCACTTGGGAGAAGAGACCAGCCACCCCCTTGCTCCAATATATGTATATATATGTGTGTATATATATATATATATGATATCCAATATTTATATATATATAGGAGCGAGCTTCTATATTTACAAGCTCAGTTTCCAAACAGCACCTGGAAGTGCACTCATGAATGCCGAATGAATGGTTACTGACTCAAAAGGGAGGATTTTTTTTCCTTAAATTAACTTCTACAAATAGTGTGTCAGGCAGTTGGTCTTTGAATTTCCAGAAATCTCCCCTTAATGTTCTTTGTTATCATGGAACGCCATAAAGATTCATTATGTTAGCCCAGTTATCTCTTTCTTGACCTAATATATTTGCAGTATTTTACAAGTACTGAATAAAGTCTTTCCAGGCTTGCTTCTCTAACCCCCTTATCTGCTCTGCAATCAGCTATGTTACAGTCATACTGTTTGCTTAATTTTTTTTCAAAGATCTACCTTGTATAAGTATTTTAAGTAACTCACTTCAGGATTTGAATTTGGAAAAGGAGGGAGCTTTAACTGAAATCAGAGTTATGGAAGCTGTTCTTTTAGAGGTTTTCTCATACAAATTTGTTAGCTCGGGATGTCCTCTCAGAAAAATTTTTCAAGGTCCATGTGTCTGTCTGAACAGTCCCCAGTCAAGGAAAGGAGTGGAAATGTCATAGTTTGTCACACTTCACAGCACTGTAGTGTGTAGGTATAGACCATGTGATGAAGTAAGCTTTTTGATGCATAGTATTTTATTATTAATGGTATCCTGTACAGTCTAGTCTCAAGTACTTGGTAGCAATTTCAGTGGTGATTTAGTTCCAACCGAAGATACATCAGCTTTTGAAGCAGCCTTCAAGTGTTGCTGCTTTTCCACTTGGTTTTTAGTATGGATCTTAAGGAACCTTGGTATTTTTCCTAGAACCACATCTGCTAGAAATAATAGATTGTAATAGTAATAGAACAGTGACAGGACAAGGGGAAACAGGTGCAAGCTGGAACATAGGAGGTTCTGGGTGAACATAAGGAACTTTTTCACTGTGAGAGTGCCAGAGCACTGGACCAGGCTGCCCAGAGAGGTTGTGGAGTCTCCTTGGCTGGAGACATTCAAACCCCGCCTGGATGCGTTCCTGTGTGACCTGCTCTAGGTTGTCCTTCTCTGGCAGAGGGGTTGGATTAGATGATCTTCCAACCTTCCAACCCCTAGGATTCTGTGATTGTGTGATACTGTGATTGCACCAGAAGCAGAGCTGCTGTTAAAACAAGAAAGCAAGTGTTTCGTTTTTGTAGTTGTATGGGAGTGCATGGGAGAGTTATCTGTGTATCACAAAGGCTCAAGCTGGTTGGTTTTGAAAACAGATTTCCGTGTTTATTTAAAAAAGAAAAAAACAAAACCTACAAAAAAATCCCCCCAAAACCAACCCTAGAAAACCCCTCCAAAACAATGGAGGTAAGAGGTCCATTCAAGCCAAATGAGCTTGTTTTTGGTAGATCCTGTGTAGGAATCATGGATTAAATTTTTATTCTAGCTGTGCACCATGGTAATTTTTGTGTGTTAAAGCTGTAATACATTCCATGCTTCAGGGAGGTCCAGCTGCTATTGTTTAGCCTGTTGCTCACCTTATTTTTGCTAAACACAATGGGAAAATATGATCTAGCTTGGGAAATGAAAGCAGCGGTGTATGGGAAGGAGACCGACCCTCCAGCCTGGGAGACAGATAAGGCCTGGAGATAAACCTGTTCCGTGGCTGTAATTCCAAATAAAGCACTACAGCTGCTTTAGTCCCCACAAGCTCAGACCTTGGTGCACTGCTAACAGCATGTACCAGCTCATCTAGTGAGCAGTGGGTTTTAGGGGGAAGGAAGAGGTGCGCTTTAGCCCAGCGTTGCCCCTGCAGAGCTTTGTCTAGCTAGGTGCTTACTCGGGGCAGGTTTGAGCGTACTCTCCAGTATCCTGCCTGGCCTTCATTTCCCCCATGTGTATAAAAGGTAAGAAAAATCCCCCTCTTCTGTCAGCGGAGTGTTGAGGGACCAGTGGACATGAGATAGCATGACTAGAATACACTGTGACCAAGCAAGGGTTGAAACAGTGTCTCCTGGTATGAAGAACCAGCTGTTGTGCAAGAGAAGGTGCTTTCTTCTTCTGCTTGCTCTGAAGGATTAATGAATCCCGGTAGTGTTGGCTTCATGGATGCCCCAGGAGGCCTTTCCTGGCTCTGTGAGTTCAGCAGCTTGCAGCAGTCATGCAGTTGGCTTTTAAACCTGCAGTTCTGCCTGTTAAGAGTGTGAGCAAGGTCCTTATGAGGTCTGCAGGGCCATGGAGCTCAGAAAAGGGACTTGTCTCCCTTTCAGTGGAGTGTGGTCAGCATGGAAATGCTGGCCCTTTTGCAGCTCAGGTTGGGAATTGCTCCTGTTATTACGTGCCAAAGGGAGAGTTTGGACTTTGCTTTTGCAGCTCATCAAAGTTCGCTTTAACCTGAAGGAGGTTACTGGAATTACCTGAGGCTGTATCAGGAAAGACTGGTCCCTCTTGTATAGTAGGAAACCCTCCAAGCACATCAACAAAACCAGTCAGGTTTGTTTTTTTTTATTAAAGCCTGTGCTTGTACAGCGGGTCTGCAAAGCCTGCGAGACTCTTTTTTTTCCTCTGGACTTCTTCCTGGGGTGCTGCTTAGGATTACCCAAACGGAGCACATCAGAGGTCTATGTGTGTGCTATATAGACTAGCTCTGACCTACAGAAACTGCCTGCACTTGCCTGTGCTAAGCATACGTTTTTATCAATCATATGGAAGCTCACAGAGGTAGGAACAATGGTAAGTGCTGTGAGAGAAATAGCCAGGTCAAGCAGCATTTGTAGGCTGTATTGCCTCCTCTCCTCCTTGATTTGGCAGGAGGCTCTGTGTGATGCATTTTGACCCCCTGCAAAGTCATAGCAGGGGGAGAACCACAAAAAGCCCTCTGTAAACCTGTGCTGCTCAGTCTTACTCGGTATGGCCAAGTAAAAACACAGCCTTTTTTAACAATGTTCAGGTAATTGCAAAAGTTGCTGATTAAAATAAATGCTTTAACTGGCTTGATTTATTCAGCATTTATGTCTGATTTTTGTTTCAGTGGCTGTAACAGCTCTGATTTACTTGTTTCAGACCCTCCCTCCTTTCAGGGTTTATTTTAAAACTTACCTCTTTACAACTTAGAAGTACTCTTTCTGTCCAAATATGAGTGCTACACACTTGCTTTGCTTTTGTGTAACGGGTCCTCTCCCATCTCTTCCACCTCCCATTAATTTCCCCGACCCTCCTGCAGCACAGAACAGGAAAGCCTCCGTGGTCCTCAGGGCACTGTGCTGTGGCTCATTGCACAGTTTCATGTGCTGGGATTTATTTTTTTTTGCCTCAGACAGGAAAATAAGCATGTGCTAAGGAACCTGGTCCCGTGGAGGTGTCCATAATGCTTTATTCATTGCAGAAAATGAAAGGGCTAGATGACTTGTTGCACGTGAATGGTGAGAGGGAAAGCAATTGCCCCTGCTTTTGGTGGTTAATAAGTCCAAATACCGAAAGCTGGGAGATAAATTCAGCCAGATTGATTCTGCGAGTTGCTTCTCATTTATGTAGGATAATGGTGGGTATGATTTTTTTATTATTTATATTTTTTTTTGCGAGCAGCATTTTTGGCTCATTCTTTTGAGGACAGGTACCCTAGGGTGCCTCTTTGAAGTTAAAAATAACAGTGATTTAGATTACTCAGCATGGTTTGTGAATAGATTCATGTTGCTCTCTGTTGATCTTAGTTCAGATAGAGATTTTATACAGGAATCCTGAATTGAAGGCAGTGTTTGCCCTCAGGGATAGAAATAAAATAAAGGGGGAGGGATAGAGGGTAGTGAAAAGAGGAGGAGGATTCTTGGCACCATTGAGCTGTGTCATGTAGCTATGATTATAATTGGCATTTTCAGGGCAGTACTTTTGGCAGCCTGTGGTTTTTTCCTGCAGATGCTGCTGTTCAGCTGTGACCGGTGTAGAAGAGGAACCGGGGGGATATGCTAACATGGCAAGAATGCAGTTCATACTGGAGCAGGGAGCATGATGGGAATAAGTAATACCTGAGGAGGTGAAAAACAACATACTAATGACATCTCAAAAACATGCAGTTTCGCTGCTTTAAGTATGTGCTTTTGTGCATGCAGGGGTTAGTAAAAAACATACTGCACGTCCAAGTATTTGAAGTAAATGGAGTAATCCGAACCAGTACTTAAAAATTGCTGTTATATACAGAATAAAGGAATTTTACATGAATAATTTGTGGGATGATGTTGTGTTCAATAGAGTTGAAATATATGGGGGTTTTGTTTTACGCAGGAATCTTTAAGGAAAAATGCAGTATCTATATAGATGTGAACTTCTGTCCTCTTGTGGCCCTTCCTGTGGTTGCTCATGTGCTTACACGGTCATTTTTACTCATATCCCATAGGGCCATGATGATGTGTTTCCTTTTGGTTGTGCTGCCTGTTTTAGTGTGCCAGAGTGATTCAGGCATGCTGGTATTGTGTAGCGTAATTACAACAAAAGAGCTTGAGCTTTGGGTCTGAAAAGACACCAGAAGTTAATAATGCAGTTGTGCAGGACCCTTGTGATAACTGACCTAAACTGATTTAAAGCAGTGCTGAGTTCACATTTCAAACTCTTGAAAGCTCCAGGGTGAGACTGAAGATGCTGGAGTTAATGGGAGTGGCATTCGGACAGCTGACTACTGTTCACATTGGTGGATTTCCCCGGTGAGTTGGTGGTCTCGCCGGTGCTTTTAGTGCTGCATTTGTTTCACAGAGTTTGAATATATTAATCAAAATGTAAAGAGGTCAGAGAGATCAGCTCTGCAATGGAGGGATGAGTCTTACGTTAAAAGACTGATGGAGTTGGGTGTAGTGTAGAGTATTGGACTGGCCCGTGACTACCTTGAGGGATGCAGAGAAGAAAGGAATAACCAATAGACAAGGTAGGACAAGGAAAACAGGATTTGTTTCAGCTAAGCTGATTCAGGTTAGATTTGATGGAAAGTACTTTTTACTGGTGCACTTTTGGGGCAATTTGAGGTTTCTTTTTCACAGAAGGTCTCTGACAGCAGGTCAAACAATCATCTCTGTTACTGTGGACAAGCAGAACTCATCTCTTCTGGAGGAACAATCCGGGTGATCTGTTTTGGTCTTTTCCAACCCTACATCTGAAGCCCAGCTGTCTGAAAGCTAGTCCAAAGCTTGTCCTGACTGTCGAGGGTGAAATCTGTTTTTGTTTCTCTCTGAATGCTCTTTTGTTTTTAAAAGAATAATAATCTTGCCCTGCTTAAAAACCACACTACTATTACTCATTCCACACTCTGTATTTAAGATCTGCTCCTCTGATGCCTGCAACAGATTAGCTATGCTATATAGCTGCTTTTGAACCAGAGCACCTAATGCTAGACAACAGTTCTCGCTGAAGAACCTCACTGTATTGGAGCCCTTTCTCGTATCTTATTTCCCATCTGAAGTTAAATCTTCTCACTTCATTTGAGAATGCTCTTAAACTTCTGTCCTGAACTCTCAGCTGGCTGCCCTTTGCTGTGTTCACTGTTGACATGAATCAAGCTGTTATTTGGGAGCAGCATCTGTTGAGACCTAGGTCTTGTTCGAGGAGATCTGAAATGCCTAGAGTACTCTGAAGTACTATAAAATAAATTAATACTAGTAAGATTAAGAATAAAGCAGATTTTTTTCTCAGCTAGAAATGTATCATTGGAATAATACATTACTATCCTGATCTTGAAAATCCACCACAGAAGAAATTAAGGCTGATCCTTCAGTATATGGCCTTGTAAATACAGTTGTCAGTGTTAGGTTCCTTCACACAGGCTCATTGGACAAATAATAATCTTCTTTTACACTAAAAAGTCTGTTTTTCTCTAGTGTCTAGGAATCACATTTGGGGATAAAAGAGATTGGAAGAACTTTATCTTCTAAAGCTATTGTTACTTTTGTGCCAATTTAAAAAGTATGGGTATCCAACAGTTAGTAACTGTGCAATTAAAATGTATAAATGTAGAGCTGTCATGGAGAATCTGAAACTTTGCAGAATAAAATATTACCATTACAGAATGCGTATATGCAGCAGTCCAGGGTTTATAAAACATACATTAGGATTTTATAGCCTATGTTGATGAATTTTTGTAGTATGTTACTTACTACTTCATATGCTAAATATATGTATCAGTGGATTTCTTATCACTTAATTGCATAATGTTTTTATAAGACTTACAGTGCGTTGGCCTTGCTCTTGCCCCGTTTGACAGCATATCTCTTTAGTCAAGACTGCAGTCCTGTTTGATTTATTTAGTGTTCTTGTAATCAAGGAAAGTTGTTTGTTTTTTTTTATGTTATTAATTCAGGAAAGCCAGCTCAAAAAGCATGAAATAAAATTAATGCCAGCTTCAAAAAGGGGAACAAATGGTAGGTTTGCCTAGAAGGAGAAAATTTTAAATGCAAAATTCCTAAAAACAGTGTTAAAATGGAAGCTACTATTTTATCTTCATGACCAGTGGTTGCCTCGTGTATTGCACAGTGAATGAAGACAATAAAAATTAGAGGGCTTTTTTGAAGACCCATCATCTAGCTTAAAACTAGTAAGCAGAGCTTTTTTTATCAACTTAGATTTTATTGCAAAGTCCTGGTATGTGGCTGTTTGAGCAACAGTTCAACAGCTGAACATCTATGACTGTTAGAACAAACTTTCATACATTTTTTCAAATTATTAATAGGAATGGTTCAGGATTTTCGGAGATCAGAAATTGGCAGCATCATATTCTCTGTCTGCTTGTCCCAGTCCCCAAACCAGGGTGTTTTTCAGTTGCTGAAGGCTATGCACACAGACGAAAGGGCAGGGGGGGACTGGGCTAGAGTAAGAAAATGCCAGTATTTTAGTTGGAAGCTCTTTTTGACTCAAAATATTTTGGTTGTATAGTCTTGGTTTATCTTCAGATTTGTTCATTTTGGGGGAAGAAACATGCTGAGCTATGTGATTCAGTGTGTTTGCCTAAATCAAGCAGTAATAGTGAGGTTTGTTGGTTTGTTTTAATATTATAAGTATTGTGGCAAAACAAGATCGAAGTTTAAGTACCAGGAGTAGACGTGGATGCAAATACAACCTTTCGGGGATTGTGTGTTAACTCTTCTCCAAAGAGAAGTGGTAGCTCCTCTCGCCAGCTTGGAGGCTCTTCCCAACAGGAATGGTGAAGCACTGTCGAAGGGAATGTGGGTGGCTGTCGGTCATCTCTGTGTTACCACTGTCACCTTGTATGCTGCCAAGCCACCGTGATCGATTGTCTGTACCCCATGGGCTGAATAGTGGCTGCTGCTCCCCATGCCTGGTCAGAGGGTTTAGGGGGAAAAAAAACCCACACAAAACTGCTCAAAAAAAAAAAATACTCTGCTGTCCTGTAGGGAGTTGTGAGCATTTAGGGGAGAGAGCAAGTATTTTTTCCATATGTAATGGGAAATAGCTCTCTCTTATTTCTATTTCAAGATGGTTTACTGGAAACACATCTGTGAAGTAGTAGTGATTGAGTTAAGAGTGAATGACACTTTCACGTTAGTTTGGACCAGGCTCTCGAAGCAAGTTCCCCCAAGAAGAGTGGGGGTTGTGCATCAGCGTGTTGATGAAGGAGGAAGACAAGGAATTGCTTACTGAGCTGGACACCTCTGGGGTACCTCCCAGGAAAGGGGTGGTGGTGGCAAGGAGTAGAGATTGCTGACATCTTTCTAAAAACTGCATCCGTCAGACGAAGCTGAAACACCCCCAGTATAGCCTTGATTTGCTTCTTTTTGCTGCTTTCCAAGAAGGGGGAAGTGTTACTGGATACCTGGTTGTTGTCAGTATGCTCTGATAAGCATTTAACTTGCTTATTTTTCTTTTGTGTTTGTTATTCCAGAAAGTGCCAGGTCACTGCTTTGTTTATATTAAATTCTTGATTTAACAAAATGAAGAGTAAAAAAAAAAAATCAAATTATTATAAGCAGATGTGTTTAAATGATTAGAAAAGTTATCAATTCCTAAAGCCTGGTTTCACTTTCAGACTGCACATGTTACCGATGTTAGTGTAAATGAACTACCTATATATTAAAACACAGAAAGTAGCATCCTGTAGATCTGTTACTGTGCTGAAATAAGATAAACCAGAAACTTGTAAAGCTGTGCTTTCTGTGGATAATTACCCTCCTTGGAGTGCTTTCTTGCTATATCAAAGGTGAGAACTTCTGTTTCTAAAGCGAGGGAAGGACTGAGCCTTTATGCTGCAAAAATTTCCACTTTATTTCAGGGAAAATATTTTTGGGCAAGTGACCTGGCCCTTGTCTGCAAAGGTCTTTCTGTAATAGCAATGGTTCTTCTGATAATATTGACAGTCCATAATGCTGTACAGAAGATGCAGTTGGCAGGAGAAGATAGCGCAGAGTATTTTGTAATGTCATTTGAGATGTTGGTGTGCACCGTTAATCCATTTGCAGTTCTGTTCTGGCTGTGAGGAAGAGCTGCAGGCTTGGTGGTGTTCTCGTTGAAGTCAACCCCTCCACTGGCTTGCCTTTGGCTGTGAGCTAGACCAAGAACTGGAGAGTAAGGGCAGCGTGTGAGAGGAGGTGATGACATAACTTTGTAATTTAAATACCTACTTCCTGAAAATGATCTTTCAGAATTAATTGTGGTTTTAGGTGTCAGAGTTTCTCTGAGATGCAGATGTGCCACTCATAGGGAGCAGTCCTGCTGGGATGATACCCCCCAAGACCCAACTGTACCTAGCAGACACCAAGTGGGGTGGGAAAATTGTCCATTTCTGAAAAGGAGGACTTAGACTTGCTATTTTTGCCACCAGCCACTTAGAAAAGCGAGTGTCTTCTCCCTGTGCTGGCAGCCTTTTTCATTGGAACCTCAGTGTTTTACTTTTTTTTGAGGTGGGGCTGGGCGGTGTGTGTTTGTCTCTGCATATTCAGCCTGCAAACTCCAGTTAGAGCACTGATGTTGTAGTTCTCCTGGTTTCCTGCTGGAGACCGGGGGTCATTCCTGAAGTTTGTCACTTGAAGTTGAGGGCCATCAAAATAACTTCTGCTCAGCGTTGCTTTGTTCTTGGTTCAGTCAACAGTAAAGGACAGCAAAAATGTGGCCTTTGGTCTTCTGTTCAGGAACGTTCAGGGTGTTCAGTTTTGTTCTATTTTACCTTTATTTTGCTCAAAAATTGGGAAGATCCACACTTAAGAGCTTTGCCTTTGTTTCAAATGTCCAAAGTGTTTGGCTGGGCAGCTGTTGGAGCTCCTTGCAAGACATAATTTTAAGCGCTGTTACAAATTGTAGGGCTTGCACTGACTGTTTTAGTTGATTGCAATGCAAATGTATAGTAAGCCCAGAAATTGTAGCCAGTGTTGTGATTACAAATCATTACAATAATGCCAGATTATTCAGTTTGTCGCAAATCCTTGTAGACTACACAATTAAAGTCATAACCACAAGTATAATCCTGTGAGATAAAGTCACTTCATTACACAATCGCCTTCTGGTTTACTGTTTGCTTTTATTTGGATGCCAGACTGAATAACTCGATGTTCCTGTGTGGTTAACTTCAAAGGGAATGTATATGCTTTTTTTGTGCCTCTGCTAATTCTGGAGTTTTTTTAACTTCTGCAAAAAGATAGGTGTTGATTAATACAACAGTTGGGCAAAGGCCTGATGATTTCAGTTGTAGTGCTCAAAATCAACCTAAAAATGATGAAGTTTTATAGAAGAATTGCTAGTTATGTCAGTTGCTGTAGATGTCAGATGATCAGAAAATAGATGAGTTTCAGTCATTGCTGCATGGTGTTAGGTGATGGGGTAGGTGACTGCGAGCAGGTTGGTGCCTCCCTGCGAAAGCAGTGGCTGCAGTCGCTCTGCTGCAGAATTACAGTGAGGCAGAGTACGGCTGCTGAACAGGAATGAAATGAATAGTTCACTTGGAAACAGATTTCAGACCAAATGAAACCTTTTTGCACAGTTCCAGATATCAATCTCCTTTTTTTTTGTGCAGTGCTTGTCTTTTCCTGATGTTGGATGTCGCGATGCTTCCAGCGCGAAGGAAGCCCCAGTGGGCTAAGGAGCGACTTGTGCCCATTGACCAGAGCCTGATGACTCAGTGTGTCAGAGTAATTCTGATAAATACCCACAGTGAGATAATAAAACCCGTCAGGGGATTTTGTTGTTGTCCTACTTATTAATTTTAATGATAATTGACTATCTGTGCCGACTACGCAGGCTGTCAGCTCCGCTTCCGAAGCCCTGCATATTCCGTTTCAAATGCTGCTTACTCAGTCTGGTGTATTTAACTCAGAGGGGTGGTCTCCATGCAGACAGGCAGTACACACAGGTAGGAGCTACCACGTCCTTTGGAGTCATAGTAACTAAGTCTGGCAGAGCCTGTTTCTCAGCGCCATGTAAGTGTGTTGAACTGGCAAATGCCTTCAGCCCCCGGGGGATTTGGTTATGATGCTGCCTGTGTAGTGTTTGTAAAAGGCTTTTGTGATGCAGGTGTTGGAGAGAAAGCAGGGAATCTTAAGCAGCCCTTGCTCAGTGTATGCAAAGCTATTTTGTTTGATGCTACAAGCCCAGGTAAACCTTTTGGACTCTCTATTCCCTGCCCCTTTTGAGCACCCTACTGCTTGCAGGGTTAGCTCCTCCAGTGCTAACCTGGGCTGTTAGCAGGGGCTGACCTTGCTGAAGCTGGATTTGCAGAAGTCCCTGTGCACCTCTCCAGGTGCTGCAGAGGGTCTTTGGCAGAAGCCACAGTTTGTGTTCAGGTTTTTTTGTATGAGAGGGGCTTTTCCCAGATGAATTAATTCCCTGGTACAGCTGTCCCTGCTGAAAGACCACAGAGTGGCCCCATTGATCACGGATAAAGCAAGCAACTGATACCTGAAATTGGTGCTAGTGCCATAGGTGGCATGTGTTTTCTTGAACTGGGAATGAGTCAAAGTTAGCAGTCTTGATTATTGCCTTTAAAAAACAGATTGTCCCCTTTTTTCCTAACTTTTATTTTGTCAAAAATAAAGCAGCAAAGAGAGAAA
Organism: Aegotheles bennettii; assembly: GCA_013398125.1. Taxonomy (NCBI): domain Eukaryota; kingdom Metazoa; phylum Chordata; class Aves; order Caprimulgiformes; family Aegothelidae; genus Aegotheles; species Aegotheles bennettii. The sequence continues at coordinate 322,383 of VZRW01001811.1, forward strand.
ATAGAGTGAAAGCAATGTTTTTAGTGAACAGTGCTGTGACCAAAGCTATTACTTGGTAAATTTCCTTTCTTCTCTGCTTTGCACAGTTTTAAATCTGAGAACTGAACTGGTTTTCTCCTATATTACAGTAAATTTGTAAGTAATCAAAATGATATTAGGAAAGAAAGTTGGGCAACTCCCTGCTGCTCAAATATGTTAATTGCAAATCATTGACATTCTAGACATGCTGTTCCTTACTGAGTTATAGTCTCCTTGCTGGTGGAGTAAAACAGTCAATTGAAAACAAACCCAATATTATAATACGTGCAATTTCTCGTTATTTACAAATAAGAGCAGATTTGTGAATGTGTGAGCTGAAGGTAATGGTGGTGTAGCTTCAAAGGATTTAAGGCCAATGGTCTGTTAACATCACATAGTTGAATCTCCTGTGGTAAATACAGTGTAGAAATTTGTTCAGGGGTCCTTGTGGCAGGTCTGTAACCTTGGTTTGACTTACAGTGTGTCTTCTGGAGAGGGATTTCTTCTTTGATTTTGTCTTCCTCTTATGGTGACTTCACCATATCCCTTTGTAGCTTGTGCCAACAGCAAGTTGTCCTTGTTATAAGACAAACAAATCTTTCTAGCTTGAATTAGTCAAACTTGCAGTTCTCCATCAATGGATCTTGCTATGCCTCTTCTTGCTAGCTTTACAGGTACGCATGAGTCATCTCTTTCTCCTCCCCACACCCCCTTTCAGGCAGATAAAGGCCACAAGCAAGTTAGCCAATCCCAGCTTTCTCTTCAAATTTTTTTTCCAGATTTTTGTGCTGTAAAGTAGGTTTTTGATCTCTTGCCTCTTTGGTGAGAGGAATCCATGGAAGATGAAGATGATACTACATGAGTGCGTCATGTACATTATTGCTGATAGGAAGACAGGTTCCTGTTAAAGGGGAAGATATAACCCTGCAGCCTCCTCAAATCCAAGGAAAGGTAGAATTCAGGCCTGGCTCAGTATCAGCTTTAGTGCAAGTACAGGCTTCGTGCCTGCAAAGCCAAATGCCTTGCAGCATCTCGGGCCTCTGCATCCTTGAGCAGAGGAGATTGCACTGAAATCACCTGTGTGCTTGGATGGCCTGTCTCTGACTGCTTCATTCCATACAAATATGAACATTCCTCTTGTGTGTGTATGAGTAGTAGAGTCCTTTGGCTCTGTTCTGATGTCAATTCATACCCAAGGCCAGGGGAAGCTGTGGAGATGCAACAACAGGTTTTTGTGTCCTTCCCCTAAATGGCTTATTCCTTTCCTTAGTATGAAAATTCTTTCACTGCTTACTGTTTTAAGTTTCTTTGTGCATAATAATTTATGGACGAGAGCACACTGGATTAGAAAGCTTTATGTATTGTGCACTATGGGGGCAACTTTTCAACATCAGAGTGCCATTTCTTCAGCTGTCTATCTTCCAGTGCGTATGTGTTTTGGGAAGAAGAATGATGATGTCAATTAACCACATAACCTGCAGAAGTGCTGTTTCCTATGCTAATTAGTTCTTCCTCTGAGAATTGTACTTTAAAAAATAAATTAAAAGTGCATTCATTCATCCTTCTCCTTTCAAACTTCAACACTTTGTGAATGCATCCAGTTTCACTGAAAGAGTCTGAAGCTGCAGAGACAAAGATTGAAAGGGGGACTGATTCCATGGTTTACTGCTAAATAATGATGGAACTGGGTTTGTAATTTCATGTTTGTGTGAAGTGGTCAATCAGTCCATTTTGTAGAGCAAGTGTAAGTCCTAGAATAGGGATGGATTAGTAATAATTTGTAGTTCCTGTGCTGAGGAGTGCCTTCCCTCCCAAGGAATCTTGAAGATTATTTAAAACTTTTTTGGCCAGAAATTCAGGCCACAGATGAGGATAATCTTGCCTAGAATCACAGAATTCTAGGGTTGGAAGGGACCTCGAAGGATCATCTAGTCCAACCCCCCTGCCACAGCAGGTTCACCTAGAGTACATCACACTAAAATGCTGTTGCTGCAGTTCAGCTGTGTTGTGTCCATAAAGTGCACAAAACTGAGAGAAGTTTGCATTCAGTTTTGGGCCTTCTGTGAAAGTGTCTCTTCCATACACACAAGTCCAAGGGAGGTCCTCGCTTGTGGTTTTCTGACTGGCCTGGGCTGGTAGGGGAGAAGAAGAAGCACTGAAAGAAAACACCAAAGGCTGGAGCTGTGCAGAATGGCAGATTAGAGCGTTTGGGATGGCCAAACCCAACAGGTCCATTGCCACCTGGGATGGATAGACAGTGGCTCTGTGTGCTTCTCTTAATTTTCCATTTTAACTGAATCTTGTGCTGCTAGAGAAAGAGTTGGTTGATGGTAATCTCCGTTCTGAAGAAATGGAGCCCCTTCCTGTGCCTGTATTTTTAGCTGCTCCTTCTACTCTACCACTCCAACTTCTAAATCATTGCTAATCCCAGTGTAGCCTGGATGGAAAATAACAGTAGTATAAGCTTGTAGTTTAGTTGAGCAGGCAAAGATCTAACAACAGACCAACTAATTCATTTTTTGTTTCAGCTTTTTTGATAGTTTTTCCCCTGAGGAACTGTATGTCCTCAGCATTTCTCTGTTCTTCCCATCTGGGCCTCAGGGACTTGGGCCTGGAACAGACCCTTGCTGTAACCTGATGAGAGGAACATACATGAATTCAGTCTCTACTTCCACATAGCCCAGGCATGTTGGTGATAGCTTTAACCTGCCTTCCTTAGGTGAGGGATACGTGTGGCTCAGCATGGGCTAGGCTGCCTGACCAGATACTTTCTTCTGAAACTTCTCCAGATCGCCCTTGAAGGTTTCAAATGATGAGGTTTGACTCCCGTGGCAGGTTCTCCCTATGTTGGTTACCCCTCAACACTTACAATAACTAAGTTATCTTGCAAAAGTGTTTCATTTCAATTCCTGGATCTTGTGTTGGTTAAATGAAAAGTAATCTAATAACAGAAACTTTCTCTTTATGTGAGTGTTGCAGCATCACCATCGAATTAACACATGGTTTTACCTGTTGGTTAGGTAAACAATTGGAAATTTTTCAATTTCTTCTGCAAATTTCAGCAGCATTCCTAGACTTTGCATTATCACAGCTAGTTGCTGAAGCAGCATTTATTTTTGCACTGCAGACAGCTCAGTATTTATCACACAATTGTATTTGCTTTCCTAGCCATGGCATGTTGATGTTCAATTGGTTCTTCAGTGGTTGTCAGATGCCAGGAGAGAGCATGGAGTAGCAGGATATTGCAGGTGAGGGAAAAATAGCTGATGAAGTATGGAGCCTCTCCTGAAATGTATCCTCTCTAAGATGGTTAGGATATACAACATCCATCATTACCAAATAAGCACATCCATATTTCTTCAATTTCGGATTTAAAGAAGGTCCACGTTGCATCTCCATCTGACAGATTTACATCCTTGCAATTCTGGTGCCGTATTGAAATAGTAACATAAGCTTGACGTGGTGGGAATTAAATCCCATAGAATAAGAAGTAACTAAAAGTTTCATTGTGTTGTGGAATAAGCATAACAAGCATCCACATGTATAATTTATTACCTGTAGTGGGTAAGTACTTAACAACAGTCATAATAAACTCATTCTCTTCATTCATTTTTAGATCTTAGCATACTGATTCAGACCTTAACTGAAAGTGAATATACAATCAATGTGAGGCTTTTTATGCTGGTTTAATAATGTAGGCCTGCCGAGGATCTTTAATTAAATAATTATTCTTTGTTCAATTGGGATAGATTGCTTCACTGTAGGCATTGCAAGCAAGAACATGTAAAATCCGCCCCAAACTGATCGTATTCTAGTTCCTTACTGTAATCCTGAGAAAGTGATAGTTTTGTCGCACAAAGTGGGTGAGAGCAATCCAAAAGACAGGAAAAAAATGTAGTCGGATATTAAAAATACAATGCCTAATTCCGAGGTGATCAAAGAAGAGCATGCTCAGACCTGATTTGGTGGTGCTATGAACAAACTTACAGCTGTCTGGCAAATGGGAAAAGTGGATTTTCTGCAGGGTTCAGCTTCAACAGCTTGCTTTGGGTTTGGTGACAGTTGTAAGGTGCTCAGCATATAGGGAATCGGAAATTCTGGGTTTCTGTTTTCTTACTGGTAACCTCTTGAATACAAGAGGTGGCAAATGGAGCCGTTAAGAGGAGATGCAATGAAATGCATGGTGTACGTGCCTGCTGTGCACACCACCTCCCATGAAAGGGTCTGCATAGGCAGAGCAGCCTTCTCATTTCTTCTGTTTGAGTGTATTGGAAATGCAAAAAATCTGCTTGGCATGGGGGGCTGCTACTTGCAGCATCTCACAAGGCTGACTTCAGATGGCACCGGCTGCTGCACCGTGTCATTAATGCAGCTCACGGTGGCTGGACTGAGAGGACTTCAGTGTTTATTAGGGGAATATAATCATTTAAGCCTGAATGAGCTTCAAAGCTCTAATGTGGCTGTTTGGCCAACAGAAATGAGATGTAAATTTGTGCTGAATAGCCACTGATTACAGAAAGATGATTAATGCAAGATTTAAAATTGATTTATGGGTGCAGTTGTCAAGGCCTAAACCCCCAATGTAATATTACCTCTATGAAAAGCTGTGGGTAGATTAGAGACCAGGGAACAGGGGCAAAATAATGCATTCGCTGGAGGGTCTGGTATGGTGTATGGGTGTCTATGATCTAGTCAAATTGGGTATATGCCTGAGAGGTTAGGCTTTGTCAGCACATCACATGGATAATTGTATCACTTTGCCTGAAATATTAGAAAACCAAGAAGTTTAATCTGTTTTATTTTCATTAAATGTACTTTTTGAGCAAGGATTTTTTCTGTTTTACCAGAAACTCTTAAAAAAATGTTTCCTCATTTTCAGGAAATTATAGATAGCCTATGACAATGATAAAGATTAAAGACTTAGGTTATTTTTTTGCATATTTTCACTGTTGTGTGCATTAAAAAAGAGCCAAATGCTTTCTGTTATTCCAACTGTAATAAACAGAAGACCCAAATAAAATTTATTTAAATATTAAGACAACATTAAAGTAACGAGGAAAACTTCCTTTCTTGCTGCTTTTGAAAATTGTTCCCTGTATTGTTCTCTTGGTATCATCAGATGATGAGTAACGTGAGCAGTATCCCAGAAGCTTTGAAAATCCAAGGATTTGGTTATAAACCTAAAATGTATGCGAGTCCCTCTGCAAATCTGGCCCTGTCAGTCTTCTGGTGTTAAACCGTGTGGTGTCAACGCTGTTTGTTACAGCATTTGTTAAATTGTTCTGCGATGAGTGTTACAGTAAGCAGTGGAAAATGATTTAATGGCATTGTGTTTTTTCATTGCCTCTTTCATGCTCATCTCCGTTGTCTTACCCTCAATCGCTGGACTGTGGTTTGAAATGGACGTGTCAATTCAGATGTGCAAAGAATATCAAGCTCTAAAAAAATAATTAAAAAAAATATTTAAAAATGTGTAGGGGGGGAAAGGGTTTGCAAATAACACATTGCTTTGTTCTGGGAAGAGGTCAGAGCAGTCTCTGATTAGGCATGCTGAAGGGGGGCTGATGCTCCTTTTCATTTCAGTTGCGCTAACCTCCAGCTGGGTTCTCCTTCCATTTGGATTCTGGTCCTGACATCTTTCATTGATCATGGAAATGATCAAAGTCTGAGCAAAACTTCTGTCCCATTTTCATTTTTTTTTTTCCCATTGCATCTTGGTGTGCAGCACTGAGGAGTCTAGGTGACTTTGTCCTGACATTTCGCCATTTTTCAATAGTTTAAATCGTGCATCTCTCTGAACAGATTATATATTTCATCATACACATGTACTGCAAATAACTTTAAGGTTTTAATTGCTCTTGCTTGCTTGGGTGGGACTTGGTTTAGCCAATTACTGCTTGTGTTTTGAGATGCTATCTCAGCTTTACAGAAATCTGCATTGTTTCTCATCTTTTCAGTAGTGCAGAGCAATCCAGGTACTCACAAATCTTTTGCCTTGTATGACACCAAGGGAGGCTTACTGAGAAGTCTCCTGCACAGCCTGCTGCAGGAATGGAAGGTGTGACAGCAAACTTTATGCGCATATTAAAAATGTAAAGCAATAATGAGGAGTTGTTCAAGTAGCAAATTCAAATGTTTAAACAATAGGAGCTGATGATTATGAAGTTCTCCACGTAACTTTAAGTGACTTCTGATGGATCTTAAGATGTAGCACTTCTTGAGAGGAGCAGTGATGCTTACTCTTGTGGTTTCAGTGGAGTTGGGATGGAGCATGATGGTGCTGTGAGCATTCACCCAACTAATTTCCAGTGTAGTTCTGTTTTATAGTGGAGATGAAACATCAAGCATTCCCCCATCTTTGCTAAACCCTCTCCTGCCCTCTATCGCAGTGCAAAGCAGTACATAAAACTTTGGCATCAAGTGAAACTGAGCCTTGTTAAATCTTGATGCAGTGGTGAGTAGCCTTTAGCATGGAGTAGGGCTCTCTTTTTAGCACCTTTGCTGCCCACATGTTGAAGGCGATCTTTTAGAAGCACATGTCCAGCTGTGTTTACGTTGCTGCAGGGAGAATTTATTCTTTAAAGTTTATTTTCTGGGGGGAGGGTGTGGTGATGGAAGTACTTCTGAAGTCTGCTTTCTGCTAGGCAAGTATCAGATGTGGAATAGCAGAGAATATAGGAGTGTTTGGTTAATATGGAGATGCAGAAAAAGTTCACTAGTCGGATGTGGCATGTCTGAAAAAGGTGCTTAAAACTTCCACTTTATATCTCATTGCAGTTTACTTTCCCCGTTATGTTTTAGTTGATGAAAAATGGTCCTTAGCTTCTGTTTGGGAAATCTGTAACGAGTGAGGAAACACGTTCACTTCAGGGTATTCCGAGGCTGTGTTAACTGAACTGTGCAGCTTAATGGCCAGAGTAGAGCGGCATCGTAAGAAACAGAAGAAAGCTGCAATCCAGTTGTAAAATGAGTGTAGCCCAAAAGCTGTGGTATTCTTATTTGTTTTTGTTTATTTTCCTAGTTGGACAATTTGAGGGAAATGTGCCAAACCACCAGAAAATGTTCAGTTCCTTCTTTGGAAACTCAGCTTTTTAAGTTAATTTCATTAGATCAGATTTCTGCCTGAATAGGGAGCTTAATCAGATTCTCTCTATCCTCTGTGTCTGTTATCCATTATGTTTTTTGCTTGACTAGTAACTGCTGTCAGTAGGAATATATGTCTGTATGTATAAGTGTCTCAGTTGTAAAATTGCCATCCAAATGAGGCTTGAGCCTCGGGTGGAGGGAGTATTGGATGTCTGGAAATGGTAAGATCCTGAGCGGTTACAACTGCTTCTGGTATTTAAAGTTTTTAATAAACACTGGGTTGAATATTGTTTGTATTGAACTCACTGCAGTTTCCTTTTGACACTGGCTTCTGCCCTTAAAATGAGCTCCAGACCTCCCAAAACTAGGCTGAGGCTGTGTAGGAATCTCCTTGCCTTTTGCCTGATAAAAGTGGATGTTAGTATTGGAAAAGAAGTTTGTCTGTACAAATAGTAAGTTTATGGTTGTTATTGTTGTTTTGGTGGCTGAAATTCTTTTTCAAAAGTGTATTTGAGGTTGAAGGAACTACTTTGGGTTACTCTAGAGCAGTTTTCATATTAATTTTTTTTTCCTGCCCTTTATTTTGTTTAAATTCAGGAAGAGAAGATGGTAAAGATGTGGTTCGGGAGGCTGTCAAAATCATTTGTTTTCCCCTTCGCTGATTTTTTTGTTTTGTTTTGTTCCCTCCCCTCCTTTTCTAACTTGATCCAAGTACATGGATTGCTTTGGCTTTCTGACTATTTCAAGTCTGTGAATTACTGGAAAAATTCACACAGCTGTGATTGGTGCCTGTCCACTGTCTGGTTGGTGCAGGGCAGGAGGGGAAGGCTGTGGGGTGCTGTCCTGGTGGGCAAGCATGGTGGGCAAGCTGACCTGGTGGTCCCGAAGCAGAATTAGGACTTTAAACCTGAGCTGTCACACTGGCACAAATGCTTAAAAATTGTTGCCTGAGAGCTCTGTTCAAAACAGGATCCAGTGACCTGGCAGTGGTGGAAGAGAGCTAGGCAAAGCCATTTTGTCTTCTGTTCTGTCTGGAGGTGGTAAATAGCGGGCACCATTTATCCTGTAGATCTTGAGCTGCTTGCCAGACCTCTGCTCTGGTACTGGAAATGCTCCTCCATTGGGAAGAGCAGACTTGCAAACTTTTGCAGCATTGTGTCAGGTTACTGCATTTTTCTTCTACTTGAGAGTGGTTTGGATCATCGTTCCTCGCTGTGAGAGGGGACCAGGCTTCTCACGTGCTCCATCAGGTGCTGGTGGACTCCACCATGATTGGTAGGTCACACAGGTGCCTCTTGCCAGTGTCAGTGTTCAATACAGAACTATTTTGCTCCTGCCAATCCTGAGGTCAGCGTCACTTCAGAGGGAGCTACAAAAAAGGTGTCTTGTGGGTACTTTCTATTTTGTGTTCCTGTTCTCTGACCAAGCAAAACCCTTTTTCTTTTAATAAAGACTGAAACACTCCCAGCAAAAGCAAAAATTCTCCTTTAATCATACAGCTCCAGAGCTGAAAACCTGAGCAATGTCGTGCATCGCAGGGCATGCTGGTAAAACTGGCAATGGAAGTAGTTGAATTTTGAGGCTGGCATGTCGTGTTTTGCAACAGGCAAGATGGTGACTGAGTCAGCCTTATTTTACAGCTAGCACAGCCCTGCAAAACCTTCTGCAGTGCAGAAAAAAAGATGCATAGTGCTCTGCCTGGCTTTCACTCGAGATTTAGCCTTACATGACCTCACTGAAGTCACTGAAACTGCTCAGAGGAGAGCCTGCTTCTTATTTGCTTTAACTTTCTGATACAGTATCAGGTGGCAACTGAAAAAAAAAACCCAAAACCTGAGTTTTGGGGTTTTATGACAGCAGGAGAGCAGCAAAGAGAAGGAAGGAGCAGGTTACGAGATGAAGTTGAGTAGCAGGAGGGAATGTGTGTGTGGGAGCTGAGCTGGAGGCTATTGATTGGCAGCCAGGTCTTAACATCAGCTGCATAAAAGGAAATCGAAGAGGCTGCCCAAATATTACCAGGATGAAAGGCAGGATAAATAGCACAGAGCTGAACAGTGGGCTGGTCTGCCCTTCTGGAAGGGCGGCAGTTTTTCCCTTTTAACTTGGCACAGGACTTGCATAGCCCCATGCTGCACTCTCCTCTGCACCTATTTGTGCTCATGCTAGCAGAATTTTGGGGTAATATTACTGTACTCTGTCCATGGCCAAAGTGTGTGGAGTATCTCAGATGCTTGCACACAGTCAAAGCCTGGGATCTAAGGTTTGTGCCAGGCTTGCCTTTTTCCAAACGAAAAAAAAAGGTGAAAATGCATAAATCCTTTTCCAATTTTATATCGTTATGCCACCAGATATCTGAATTAGCATGCATATGTTGTAGAGCTCCACGTGGTGGGGTGGAAAATGAAATGGGAGAGGATGAGGCTTCTTGTACCCAGGAAGCCTGTGAAATATGTAGTGGGAGCAGAGGCATGCTGCACAGTCCTTGGAGGATGGGAGTTCTGCTGGGAAGGTTCCACGTGAGTCTTAGAAACCACTTTGCTTAATGGTCTTAAGCTCTCTTTCCTTCTTAAGACTCCTAGGATTTTGCTAAATGCCACATTTCCCTTTCAGCAGTGCTAGAATGTGAGGAATCAGGAAAGAGAAATGAGATTTCCACACCACCTTCAGTGGCTGCTGAAATGAGTGAGTTACTGAAGAGTAGGAACAAAAATTCTTAAAAAAAAAAAACCAAACCAAAACACAAAAAAACAAAAACAAAACCCCAAACCACCCAAACCAGAAAACCCAACCACTCCAAAACCAAATAATCATAAGCTCTGAGAGGTTCATCCCTGCTGTCAGTATTTGTTTTTGGGGCAGCAGCCTTTCTCTGTGCTGTGGTAGGAAATTGCAGTCCTGGAGATCAGAAACAAGCCTGAGTAGCAGACAGCTGGTGAATGTGTTTTGAAATTGTCCGTTTAACCCAAGGCTGCTCCACTGAATGCTTTTTTTAGTTCTTACATTTTTAGTTAGATGTGTGATATCTTTGGCCTTTCTATAGGCAGACAGCCTGCATGAATTCTGTGTTTCCTATTGATGGAGCCGAGTGCAGTCTTTAGCATCTGTTAACTCGCCAGCAGTAGTGTACTGGAAATTTGTGATTCAGAAATAGGTCTTCTATAAATGATTTAACATCAGGCCATCGAAATGCTTTTGTGTTTTCATTCTTACAGCTATTAAAGACGTAGAGAAAATATTTAGCACCAAAGTAATGGTTGCATTTTTGTTTAAATCCTGCAGATGGGGTTGATTTATATCTCAAAAATAAATACTGCAGAGAGGAATTATGATATTACACAATTTTTCAGTTGTACTTAATTTTTTTTAACGCACATATTTTCAGCTAGATGCTGTCTCCTTAATGTGGTGAGTTTTCTTTTTCATTAACAGTAAGATTGCATTTCATTGTCTAGTTTGTATTCCTTTGTTGGTTGAAATATTTGTCTGAGGTCTATAGTTACTGGAAAGCTGGGAGCAGGCAGAAGGTGCAGGGGCTCTTGCCCCCATCCCCTTTTCGTGGGGGGATGGAAAAGCAGAAGGGTGGCAGGCTGCCTGCAGTCTCTGGGGCCAGGCAGACCCGGCTGAAGAGAAACCAATAGTGCACTTCTACATGCAGATAGGAGAAAGATGATGGGATTAAATGACAGAGCAGAGATTTTGCACAATAGTGGCTGTTCGGATAAAATCTGGTTGGCTTTCCCTTGAGGGTTATACACAGATAAGCAGCCTTAGCTCATTAGCACCTCCCTTTCCTCTTGCTCTCTGATGATTGCTTTAGGTTTAATGGCAGGTGGTGATGGCAGGACTTGCTCTGGTCTGGGGTGCGTTGCTGGAAATGCAGCACATACTGAACCTGAGATGTTAGGTCATATGTCATTTCTTGCAGCTGAGATTAGACTAGCTCAGTTGATGTATTTATGCTTGGACCTTCCTTCTCATGGTGTTTAGTGCTCTCAGTGCATGAAAGAAACCATTAGAATCACTGGATTTAGTTTTTGAACAAATGGGCTTTCTTATACACACACCCACTAACACAGCTCCTGGGGCAGTGATGGAAACGAGCTGAACTTTGTAACTCAGGAGAGCATGATGGTTGGGTCTTTGAAAATTGATCTGTCAAGTATTAAAGAAGAGAAGTGATGTTTTTCGATGTATGTTCAGGTTAGGTCACTAATGATATTACTGCAACATCTCAGTCACTGCAAGTGTTGGTTCTCTGAAAGAAATGCACATCAGATGCTGCCTAAATGTTGTATGGAGTTAAACTGTGGAGCTTGTGGCCATCCACACGCATTCCCACTTACTAAAACTGGTCTGAGCAATTTCCAACCCTCAAATGCTTTTCACCACCTCCTGCTGGAGGTTGACACTTCTCCATATCTGCTGGTTGATGTGTGATTGTGTGAGTGATCCCCTAACCTTCGGCCAGAAAAAGCAAAGGTGTTAAGTCATTAAGGTCTTTCGTGGGCTATATTGGAATGTGCTTACCTGTCCCCTTGGCTGATTTGGCAGAGACCTCTGCCTGGGTCAACAGGAGTGGAGGGATACCATCCCTTTCCATCAAATGGAGGATCGCCACTGTGGTAAATACAAGGCTTCACATTTAGATAGGGTCATGTTAAACTAACCGACTTGGAAGCATGTATGTACAGCACAGTTAGCACTTAACCACAGCAGCTGAAGAATGGTGCTTTTCTGCTTTTTAACTTCATGTATCTAAACCCACCCTACTTACTGGAACATAAAGAAGCTAGCTGCAGATTTGTGCTCTCTTGTGTAATTTCCAGTGTGTTTTCTTAGTGGCTCTACTCTTTGTAGTCCTTAATTAACTCTCCTCAAAATTAGGCATGAATCCTGTACAGATCTGCCTAGCTTTCACTGCAGGCATATTTCCAGCTAACTCTGTGGCACTACCAGGAAGGGCAAAGTGACAAGGACATCTTAATCACAGTAGCGTTGTGGCCTGTTTAAGGCCAGGGACATAAAAAGGGGTTAGAATTGAAAATACTGTTTAGTGTGACAAAAATGTACTCAGGTTAGGTTCCTCACTCAGAGAGTGTTGGTATGGATGAACTCTGCACACCACAGGGGGGCATGTCGTGTTGAAATTGTGGAAGTCCCCACTTTCCCATCCCAAGTCAAAGGAAATGCTCTTTTGCTGGTGGTATTTATAACTCGCTTTGAACTGTAGGATCAGCCCATGTTTTCATGGCACTTGTTGCTGCCATTGTAGTTTAAAACTTAATAACAGCATTTCCCTTAAAAAACCTCTTCGTTATTTTATTGAGTCTGTGGGTGTTCCCTGTCATCTCTGCAGTAGTGGCATCTGGGTTGAGAAGGCTCTCAACTTCATCTGAGGCTGAATTTCCAATGAAAAAAATTGGCCTTTGGCCTTAGAAGATATGCAGCTTGAAATATAACTGTTACCTTGTACCAGAGCACAGTTAGATTATGTTCTGTGTGTTTTCATTGTGCTGTGTCTGTACCTGTGACTAGGTGCAGGCAGCAATGCTGAGCAAAGGATGGAAGAGACTTTGGGAATGAAGCCCTTGCAGATGAGCAGGTCAGATGTAGAAGGGAACAAAACTGAAACTATCACTGGTTCTCCTGAGTTCTTAGCTGTACTTATGTGAGTTAATCTAATCTCTTAATGTGACACTAAAATTGCAAAAAGCAGAGAGGAAGCATTAGTCACAGAACACAGGATGGTAGGGGTTGGATTGGACCTCTGGAGATCATCTAGTCCACCCCCCCGCAAAAGCAGGATCACCCAGAGCAGGTCACACAGGAACGTGTCCAGGCAGGTTTTGAATGTCTCCAGAGAAAGAGATTTCACGACCTCTCTGGGCAGCCTGTTCCAGGGCTCTGTCACCCTCAAGGTAAAGAAGTTTCTTCTCATGTTTAGATGGAGCTTGCTGTGTACAAGTTTGTGCCTGTTGCTCCTTGTCCTGTCACTGGGCACCACTGAACAGAGTCTGGCCCCATCCTCCTGACACCCGACCTTTAGACATTCATAAGCATTGATAAGATCCCTTCTCAGCCTTCTCCAGGCTAAACAGACCCAGGTCTCTCAGCCTTTGCTCGTAAGAGAGGTGCTCCAGTCCCCTCATCATCTTTGTAGCCCTTCATTGTACTCTTGCCAGAATTTCCTTGTCTCTCTTGTACTGGGGAGCCCACAACTGGACACGGTACTCCATATGTGGCCTCAGCAGGGCACAGTAGAGGGAGAGGAGAACTTCCCTTGACCTACTGGCCACACTCTTCTTAATGCACCTCAGGATACCATTGGCCTTCATGGCCACAAGGGCATGTTGCTGGCTCATGGTTAACTTGTCCACCAGGACTCCCAGCTCCTTCTTCCCAGAGCTACTTTCCAGCAGGTCAACTCCTAACCTGTAGTGGTGCCTGGGGTTATTCCTCCCCAGGTGCAGGACTCTACACTTGCCCTTGTTGAACTTCATGTGGTTCCTCTCCACCCAACACTCTAGCCTGTCCATGTTCTGCTGAATGACAGCACGGCCTTCTGCTGTGTCAGCCACTCCTCCCAGTCTGGTATCATCAGCAAACTTGCGGAGGGTACACTCTGTCCCTTCATCCAGGTCACTGATAAATGTGTTGAACAGGACAGGACCCAGTACTGATCCCTAGGAGACACCTAGAGCTACGGGCCTCCAACTAGACTGTGCCAGTGCTCACAGCCCTTTGAAGTCTGTCATCCAGCCAGTTCTCAATCCACCTTGCTGTCCACTTGTCCAACTCACACTTCCTAAGCTTCCCTGTGAGGATGTTGTATCTCTGTTGTACCTCTATTGTAGGCACTGTTGTGGTGCCTACTGGCTGTGGTGTGCTGAATCAGGACAAAGCATTTCTTCCAAACGATGCATTTCAAAGCATGGTCAAAATAAAATAAAAATCCAGTTGCTACAATTCCCAGAAACAGCTGCGGGAAGTTATCTGGAGCTCTGCTTAAAAACCTGTATAGCACACAAACAGCTCAAGATTTGCAGATCCCTGTAACTTTTATTGGATGTAACCTTTCTTTGCATGAGCAGGAACTCCTCTGACTAGCACACCTGGGGAGAACAAATGCCCATTTATTTCATATATCACTCTGCTGATTTTCTGGCGGGCTGTTGGGTGGGGGAGAATAGCTTGGAGAAATCTGGTCACCTTCACTGTATTGGATAGTGATTTGAGGATGTGGTAGAAAGGAGCCTGGGGGAGCAGGCACAGACAAACTGTAAATAGCTTTTTTTTTGGTTTATCCTGTGTGGATGCATTGGAAAAGGTCAACTTATGGCCCCATCTGATCTTTTTTGTGTTCCCTAACAAAGTACTAGTGGACAAACCCAGCAATGTGTGTTCCCATTTCTGAAATGTCTGAAACAAAAGGTTTTAACTAGCATCCTTTCATGTTCCGAAGAGCCTTTTATCTGACTTTATCAGGAGTGTCTCAAGCCTCCAGCATGGAAAACTTTGACATTTGAAATGTTTTTCCCCATGAAAGGTCCTCCTGAACCTCTGAACCCCAAGGTGCTCTTAGATGGGAAAGCTAAGATTTTTGTGGCAGCTATAACTTTTTAAAAAAGTAATACTTTTCATTTTTGTACAGTGGGAAGAAATTGGTGAGGTGGATGAAAACTACGCTCCGATACACACATACCAAGTATGCAAGGTAATGGAACAGAATCAGAACAACTGGCTTCTGACCAGCTGGATCTCTAATGAAGGGGCATCCCGCATCTTCATTGAGCTCAAATTCACCCTGAGGGACTGTAACAGCCTTCCAGGAGGACTTGGGACTTGCAAAGAGACATTTAACATGTATTACTTTGAGTCGGACGATGAAGATGGGAGGAACATCAAAGAAAACCAGTACATCAAGATCGATACCATCGCTGCTGATGAGAGCTTCACCGAGTTAGACCTCGGTGACAGAGTTATGAAGCTAAACACAGAGGTGAGAGATGTTGGGCCCCTAACAAAGAAGGGATTTTACCTTGCTTTCCAGGATGTGGGTGCCTGCATTGCCCTGGTCTCGGTGCGTGTGTACTATAAGAAATGCCCATCAGTGATCCGCAACCTGGCCCACTTTCCTGACACCATCACGGGAGCGGATTCCTCGCAGCTGCTAGAGGTGTCAGGCATCTGTGTCAACCACTCTGTGACCGACGAGGCGCCGAAGATGCACTGCAGTGCGGAGGGGGAATGGCTGGTGCCCATCGGGAAGTGCTTGTGCAAGGCAGGGTACGAGGAGAAGAACAACACCTGCCAAGGTAAGGATCTGCAGGGAGGGTGCTGTGTTGAGGCTGCCAAGGGGATGTGAGATCTTAGCTGCCTTCTCTTCCACGTCCTTCATGCCTGGTTGAGTTGGGTTGGGTTCTCACTTCCACTGAGGTCCTTTGAATGACAATGACAGCATGAAGAAAGGGGCCTTGGCTGGACATAGTGGGACTTAACACCTATATATGGGTCTTTCTGGTGCTTACAGGGCTGTGGACAAGGGGAATCTGGCACGCTCTTACCTGTGGAGCACTGTACTGTTTGGTCCATAAGGCAATTGCAATCGTATCTGTTACTTAAAGCTTTATGTTATTTTTCCTCAATATTGGGATTTCGTTACGAATTTTAGAAGCTTGATTGCTTTTCTCTGGACTGATTCAGGGAATGCTTGAAGTTATTCTCCTTGTGCAAGATGTGTTTTGGTTTTGTATTTAAAGAAGTATTTTTTTTTCTCTCTTTATCACTCTGTGGGGGTGTGGGAATTTGATGTGGTGTGAGGTGGTTGATTTTTCTCTCTGGTTTAATACAAAGCTGCTCAGCTGTTCAGAGTTAAATCTAAAGTCCCACTGATAAAAACGCTTGCATGTGCTGAAGTTTTCACACAAGTAGTTGGCTGGGGTTCCAGAGCTGCTGGTCAGCATGGGTCTCTTGAGTCATCTGGGGCCTTGTGTGAGAGATCTAGGGTATCTGAAGCTCAAGACCTAAAAAAGAATACTTTTAAAGAATTGCAACATGTTCTAAGAGTGTATAATCTCATTTTATGGTTTGCTGTATTACATAGTTGTTTATAAAATTTTCCCTTCTGTTGTAAATATGTAACAAGTAGCTTAAAACCTATTGGGACTTAAAAGAGAAGCAGAAAGAAAAGAAGGTTTCAATGCAGTTTGCTTTTTTGCAAAATTATTGTATGTTGGTCTTCAGTCCCACTTTAATTGCCTTGTACTTGCAACCACTTAGTAATAGATAACTTGTGGGGAAGGCAGAGGAATTCTGCTCCAGCCAAAGTCAGTGTTGAATTTTCTCTTCACCTCGCTCTGGACACTTGTTATTGGTGTTCGTAAGTGTTGGTGCAAAGGACATATATGAGTGCATATCCAAAGCAAACTGTGGCCTTGATCCTTTAGTCCTCAGTCACACACTGGGGCCCTGAAGATTACGTAGTCTAAGTCCCTTCAAGAGTTGATTTGGAGAGAAAATGTAGGTATGTTTGTTTTTGGAGAAACCTCTAGTAAACAGTGTGTGGAGTGTGCTTTTTGGCCAGGATAGTCTCCTTTTTATGCAGATGTAGTCAGTACAGCAACATCTGATCTGATTTTGCTTTTTCTGTGCCAGCAGAGATACTTTTCCCACTTAGGGGGGAAGAAGAAGGGTCAGACTTTCTGTTTGATACTGCACAAGGGGAGCCAAGATCAACATTAGTCCAAGCTGAAGACATCTGGACTGTCACAGATGAGGAATGTGGGTCAGCTAGATCAGCAAAGATCTGCTTCATTATGGCTATAAATACTGTGTCCCAAAATAACATGCACTAGTTGGGTGCTATGTCTAGACACTGACTTCAGTCACCTGTAAGAATTTTTGAAGGAAAGGGGTACTTCCATTAATCACCTTTCAAATCCTGCCTTCCCATGCAGCATGAGCAGTATGGGATATCTCAAAGCACTCTAAAGATCTCAAAGCCAAACAAAAAACAACACCAAAAAAAGCCCATACCAAAAAGCTGGACTGGTTTAAACTAGAAACCTGAGACTATCTTTGAAGAACCTACTGCACCTGTAGAGTAGTTGAATGTCTGGTAATGCTGAGATAGCAATCTGGGGTGTGCTTTCATAAGACTTTAGTGGTTTGAGGTTCTGCTTTCCATTTTGGGGTGTGGGTTCTTCTTTTAAATTTATTTTTCTTAGTCAATTGAGAGGACAGTGTCTAACCTTGCAATTTATGGCTGTGTTGTGTAGGACTGTGATCATAGTTTGGAAGTGTAAAGATGCTTTATGCCTTCTGTCATAAGGCATACCCATGTAAATGGCTCCTAGACTTCACCTACAGCCTGCACCCTTAGCAGGAGTTTATCTCTTCAATTGCTCTAGAGCTGTTAAAGCCCATAATTCTTGTTTGTAGGAAAGCCCTAAATTCCATCACCAAATCAATGGGACACTGGGATCCAAGTGCCTAAGGCAAAGTCTGTTTGAGGGCACCATTTGGATGTCTTATGTTTAGCCCAGGTCATTGTGCCAAGCATTTCCTGCTGGTTGGCTCTGAGATGTTCAGTTGATAAAGAGATATTCAGCCTTAGGCCATTCAGGAGGTTGTGTTCAGCATATATGGAGTTCATGCTGATATCTGTGTGAGTAAAATGCTTTCTGGTTTGGATGTTGTATTTACAAGGATGAGATTTTTTTTTCTAGGACAGTAAAGTTAAACATTGCAGCCCATAAGCAGAATAAGTAACACCAAGAAAGGTCCTATGTGCTTGTAGATGCTTCCTTTTTGTTTGGTTGGTTTTGTGTTTGTTTTTTTCCCCCCACAGCCTGAGTGGTGTTCAGGAAATGCACTCCATGCTCCTGGCTGACATAATGATGTTCTTGGCACTCTGCAGAGCAGCTTTGACAAACACCTAAATAACTTCTGACCTTTGGCTTATAAATCACTTGGGCGCATCTTGTAAGCGGTCTCTCTGCTTGCTTTCACTTAGGCACAAGCAGCTTATTAGTGACCATGCTTTGGGAAACATTTTCAGCCCAGGAGAGCCTGGCTTTGTTTATTAAAATTTCTCCTGCAAAGATGACATTCTCCAAGCTCTAGTTCATGTCTGGATGGAGCGAACTGCACTCTCTTATTAGAGGTGATGTAAATACCAATCACCCTCACAAACATATGGGAACTATTGAAATCCCTTCTGCCTACAAATCATTAATTGGCAACGATGTTCTGAATTTATCATCTTGTCAGCAGGGTTCCTGTTTGAAGAAGGCACTGACAGTAATAGCTGAGCAATTTCTCTCCCTGGGGACACTGTGGTTGTGAATACAACGTGGTCTAATATGCTTATATGTGCCCACACTCTCAATGAATACAGGCACCGAGGCAGTAGTTACTGTAAAGAACCCAAACTACTTGGATTTTTACACCTCCTTTAGCAACAAGGCCCATTTAGCAACTGCTGTGGGACATCTAGAGGTTTTTAAAGGACCAGTGTTAAGGTTCGTTATTCACAAGAAAGCGGTTGCTCTGTGAATTTCTATGCTCATTTCCAGAGTGGTGATTTGGTGCCACTAAATGACCTGTTGGCTTGCCTCAGTTCAGCTGATCCTATTTGAACGGATCCTTGAGGAAAGTGCCCACTTTCAAGTCTCTTTGGCCAATGTCAAATCTAATGGTGATCTCCTCCTTAGCAAGCAGGATTCAACCAAAGTTGAGGGCCAGATCCTAAAATGCTGTAAAAGTTGATGTAGCACCACTGAAGTCTCTTTCTTTACCCATTTCGGGTTTTTGGCCAAACAATTTCTTATCTGCCTCAGTCTATGCTTTCATTCTTCCTGCACTGGCATAGATGAGTTTTATTGTAACTTCAATTTATTCTAACTTCAATTTTAGTTGCTTAGTGTGTACAGCAAGGGGTTTGCATAGGAAATTAATAAAGTCACTGCGAGAAGGACACCTCTGGCACTTCTCTTTGTATTCATCCTCACTTTCTGCCCAATATGTTCTCAGTGAGAAGCAAGAAGTGATTACTTTTATGCCTTTAAAGGTTCTGGAGCCCATGCTATTTGAAAGTAGGGGATGCTGACATGTTAAGCTAATGAGACCCAAATCCACTTGCAGTGGTGAGGTACTGCTAGTGACAGGAAGGCTGCAGAGTGGTAACTGCAGGTGTAATGGATTTGTAGAGTGTGATGTTTTTTCAGCTGCTTTTAGAGCTGAATCACAATTAAATATTTAAGTTTTGTTGGGGTTTTTTTGTTGTGTTTTTTTCTTTTTTTTTTAATTAAAAAGAGAAATTGCACTGAATGGGAGCCAAGCTGAAAAGGCAAGCAATGAGTTCAGGAGGTTGCAAGGCTCTCCTTCCCAAGTGCATGCTGCTACTTGAAGAGACATCAAAAGGAGTACAGCTGGTTTTAGCCAGCTACAAGGTATGAACAAGATTACGGATGTTAGAGGTGGGCAAAATAATGGAGAAAAACTCAATGAAATCTTTCTTCACCCTTGCCTTTTTCTGAGGAAGAACTTTGAAACTGAGGGCTGGGTAGAGAATGGGTTGGGGTATGGATTTCTGGTTTTAGAAAGGAATTGCTGCCAGAGGAACTACTTGGGTATTTTTTCTGTAAAACAACTCCAAAATGTTCAAGCTCTTCTGCTGTCTTAAATATTGATGTTTGTTTGATTATTCTTCCCTTAATCAACTTTGCTGAACGCACCTCGATGAATTTACAGAACAATATTTATTTTTGCTGATTGTTCATTACTTGTGTTGCAATTCAGCTGAGCTCTAGCCAAGAGAAAAGAGAATTTCTTGTAGAAAACAAAGGCTGCAGAAAAACCTTGTGTTCACAGGTCTTTTATTCTGGATGTAAGTAAAACTAATTGACGTAGGTGGTTGGCTTACATAGTTCAGAATACATCTTATATACATCACCTGCCGAATCAGTTCTCGGGTGATTTTGTTGCTGGCTGATTGGGGGGTGAAGCAGAGCTACTCATCTTCCTCCAAGAGCGATGCAATCAGCGCAGATGTTGGAAGACACTTTTCTAGTGTGGTGATTGCCCCCCTGTTGATCAGCTATTGGAAGGATATTCGAAGGCAGTTGTTTTTTTGCAGCTTTGCAGGAGCAGGCAGGCAGAGGTATTGACTCTGGGCTGGTGGGTAACAGGAGGCAACTAAGGGCTTGTAAAGGTGGTGATGGCAGAGCCATGTTTGACTATGGTGTTTGTGTCTCCACAGCAGCTACTCCAGAAGCTTGACTTGTGAATGAAACACATAGCTGATACCACAATAAAAAAACCCAAACAAACCGTGTTTTGAACAGATTCACTGTGTGTGGTTTCCTCAGGTCATGCAGTGCTGTAGCTCAACTGTTGCTTTCCCTGTCCCCTTATTTCTAGGAAATGGAAAGGTATCGTTATTTTGGAGCTTGGGCTTTTGCTTCAAAGCAGCCATTGTTTCTGTTTTTGCATCTGATACAGGTGTAGGAAGGGGACAACTTTTATTCAGCCCCCTCCACAACTTGCTTGTCTGCCTCTCTGCCACAGGTTGGCTGCGTTCTCACTCTAAACTCCTTGTTACAGATGCTAGAAAGACAGTGTACTGATAAATCTTGCCTGTTTTGTAGGAGGGTTCCCAGCTGGGACTCAGGTGAATAAGGCAAGTGTGCTTTTACCCCTGTGGTAGAGTGGCAAGCAAGCAAAATCTAGGGATCAAAGAAATATCTCTTTTTAATTGTTCTACTGGGAGGTGATTACGTGGCAAGAAAAACATTGATGGAAATACTCAGTATATGGAGAATACTGAATTTAGAAATACAGTTGCCTCTCCAGGGAGTTCTTTGCCCATCATTCATACTTCTTGTGAGTTTTTCTGATTAAAACAAAATTGACTGGGAGTATAGCATGGTATGTGTTTATATAATTATGAGCTGAAGTGCCTAGTTAATTTTAATTAGGCACAAAACCAACCGGTGTCAGAATAGCTGAGTTTTTGGCCACATAGTGTGTATTATCTTTTCAAATGTGAAGAAAATAATTTGAATGCTACATTTCAGCAAGAGGCAGTTTTCACAGGAGAGTGAATGGTTTTGTCCTCCAGAGAGGTGTGTGCATGTATATATTTAGGTGTTTTGTTCTGCAGCTGAAATAATTAACAAGAGCACGGAAATTTTTCCACAGATCAAAACTGTGTTGCAACAGGATTGAGTAAATATTACTCTTTGTTTTATTTTGCATGTGTATTTGCCTTCATTATCGGAGGCATGATACCTGTGTATGAACAATATATCATGCTTTGCTAATGAGTTGTAGCCTTCTGCACTACCTTGTATAGTTGTAACCCCAGTGACTCTGAAGATCTTTCCTCATTCTGCAGTGATGCTTTTAGGCCATTACTTGGACCAACTTAACCTTACTGTTCTTTGCAGTGTGGCTGCTGTGCAGTTACCTTCCAGAAGGACAATTAAGGACTACTTTATTTCCCCCTACAAAGTATAAATTTGAGCAGTGCAAATAAAATAAGGTTTGGAAATGGCTCCAGAAGTGTGAACTGTGAAGGTCATGTTTGCTTCTTAGCCATAAGATACTTTGGGGCAGAACTTTAGGGTATGCTTTTTAGTTTAATCCTACATAACTAACCAATGTTTACTTGAATATTGACTTTGGTTTTAGCATTCTTGAATATAGGGTATCTGTTGGTAGTTCAGGGAATTTCTTAAATTATGGGATGAGAGACGTGTTGCAGGAGAAAAGGAATTAGCCATGGTGCCATTGGGTTCCTTTGCCACATTTGACTTTGAATTGCTTGAGTACAGCTTCCTTATTAATCATGTTTTTTTGAGACTGTTAAGGTCTCTGCAGAAGTACTAAGGATAAAGTATGATATGAATGCTGGTTGGCCATGCAGTGAATTTAATTGCCTTGATTTAAGATATGTCTGTCCCCAGTTGCCCACTCTGTCCCATTGCTGGAAGCTTCTTCTGCCTCTGCAGAAATGGATAGTCTGCCCATGAGCTTACATGACCAACAGAGGTCTTGTCTTGATGCCCTGGCCTGGGGACAACTAAGAAGGATGTGGGCACTATTCCTGGCTGGTGATCTTTGGCAGAAGGGTGGCTGCAACCTCTTGAACTGCCGAGGGTCTGCCAGAACTCATTTGTCAAATTCCTCATTCCGTCCAATTTATATGAGGTATTAAAATGAAGTCGTGTTTTGTTCATAATTTGGGTTTTCAGTTTTGTTTTTCATTTAGAAACATTTAGCAGTAGTTAATGATGTGTTGACATTTCAATAATAAGCTTCTCTCTCTGCATGCTTTACATCTTGACCATTTTGACTTCCTTTAGGTTAACATTGAGGTTTAAATCCAGGCTACACAAAGGAGGCTACAATTGTTCCTAGCATGAACAGATTCACAGCTTAATTTTATTTCATTTCTTTCGCTGGATAAACTTGTTTCTTGTATAAGGTAAGTGTCAGTGAGACTGCAGTAAGAGCAAAGACTTGCAACACAGGTGTCCGTATAAAGAGGTGAATTTGTTCTTCATGTAAACAGAGATGCTCATTTATTTTTCTGGAAGTTTGCTCATTTTCTATCACTGAAGAAGTTAACCTAGTTAGACACAATGGTATCCACAGACAATATATGGTTAAGGTTGTGTTGAGCGTGGTACCCATGTGCTTCCATTTTTCATTTCCCTCAGGGTGTCTATGAGGTTGTTAATACTGGAATGAACTCAGAGTGAGGGTAGGCGTTATATAAACCCAAAACTGTATACTCAGAATAGATTAAAGAAAAAAAAAGACAAAAGAGACAATGCAGTCAGTGCTTGTGGATGTCCCTACCTACTTTCATATACCTGTCATCTTTATAAATGTATGTCCTTAAAAAAAAGCAACTGAAGTTTGAAGAATTGGGTTTTAAGATGACGACTTTCTTTTTACTGTAAAGGACAGTCAGTCAAGTTAAGGCCAAGGAAATACCCGTCCCACCCCTAGCATCCAGTCTCTAAGAGCTGCAGCTTGGTGTCATTATCCAGACAAATACACTGATTGGGGGGTGAAACAAGGCTCTCCCTGCCTGCATGCCACCCAGGGTTATATTCCTGGAAGCAGAATGGATGGAGAGGTTGCACATCAGTAGAGCATCTTCATCTGCATCTTCAGCCTGACATCCTTGTGCAGCCCACTGTGGTGGCG
The DNA here is from genome assembly GCA_013398125.1 of Aegotheles bennettii. Classification (NCBI taxonomy): domain Eukaryota; kingdom Metazoa; phylum Chordata; class Aves; order Caprimulgiformes; family Aegothelidae; genus Aegotheles; species Aegotheles bennettii. Next base: position 345,708 of record VZRW01001811.1, read on the forward strand.
ATGGTGGTGGGCTCAGTTCCCGTGGCAGGTTTGCATGTCCAGCATGGCACAGGAGGCAGTGCTGGCTTGGGACATGACCTATTCTTGCATTGAGACTCAGTGGTGTATCCTGAGTCAGGTCCTCATGGTAGACTTTGAGTGGCTTGTGGGTAGTTTTGCTGACAATTCAGATGTGACTCTTTTACTGTGAGGGAATAGTTAATACAGGCTCTTAAAAACATTTCCGAGTCATACAAAAGGCCTTTCTCTGTTGGATCTTGAAGGATCTGCTTTATGAAGGATGTCAGAGTCCCTATTCCCTATTTAACAATTGGCAGCCTTGTGCCAGAGGCTGAGTTGTTCAGTGCCAGCCAGAGGCTAGAGCCTGAACCAGGGCTCTGTGTGTCACTGCTGTACTTGATCCCATGTGCTCTTTTGATGGTCTTAGACGAACCTAAACCCTTGTAAGATCATTCATCTCCAGGTAGATTCACTGGGAAGTAACAACAAACTTACCAGCCCTCTAGAGCTGCAATTTGAACAAAAGTTGTCTTTGCAGCAGGCCTGGTTTTGTACCTCAGTTAGATGCTTTCCTTAAAAAAAGCATGTTTGGCCTTGAGGTGCATTCTCCGAGCAGGACTGTCACATCAACTGGAGCCTCTGTCTGGTGTGGCAGCTGTGCCAAGGAGTCCGTCTCTGCCTGAAGGTTCCTTTCACTGCCAAAGTCTCAGCGTGAGTGAGTGCCAGACCCTCTGTGTATGGATAAAAAAGCATCCCCTGCCCCAGCACACTCTCCAGTCCCCCTGCACGTGTGTGACTAGGATTACTTGAATAAAGTGAGCCTGTCTGGGGAGCCAGTGTGATCTTTACTGAACTCTGGAGTCATGGTTACTGTCCAGTGAGTGAATTGGCTGCCTCCTGCGTGGTCATAAGGGTCGCCCTGGTACAGTACTAATTCCCCAAATAATGCATTAGAGGTCTTACACTGAGCCTGACAGTCTGTCATCCCATTGCAACAGTGACAGAGGTCATGGTGTTGCCTTTGAAAGCTGCCTGGAAAGGAAGCTTTTTAATTACTGCAGAGCCCAAGGAAAAGCTGTTCACTGCGAGCGTGGGGAATGTGCTAATTTGGCTGCAGCTTCCCAGCTCTGAGCCACTTTGCAGGTAGCCTGCAACCCAGGCAGTGACAGAGCCAGGACATGGAGTGCTGCTGAGGCTCTGTGTGGGGTTGAGAAGCACCAGCGATGATAGGATCTTGAGTCGGGAGCCAGCATTTTATTAGTATAAATCCAAGGTAATTGGGCATGTTAATTACTGGAAGAAATCCACAGCAGGGAGGAGAGGGTTCGGGATGATGGGCAAGTGCCATGGTTAGTGGTCAAGGAACACAGATGCCAGTGACCCTGTGTTGATGGGTTTTCCTACATTGCAGTGGTTGACTTGGAGCAGGTTGAGTATTACCTCTCCGGGAAGAAACTTCTAGCACAAAGTGTCACCAGAGGGAGTTTGAGGTAAAAATGACTGAAGACTGAGAGTACTGTGGCAGAACCAGTTATGGGACCCTCCAGTACCAAGTCAGATGTTGCTCAGGGCTTTTGCATGTGTGTGAGTGTGCTGGTAAGGGGTAAGCATACAGATGATGGGATTTCACTCTTCCTATCCTACCTGGTTTTGGGGCTGCTTTTTGCCTGAGCACTTGATGCTCTTTCAGTGCCAGAGCAGGTGATTGGCAGGAGACTCATCCTAGAAGTGAAACGCATGGAAATGGCTACAAACATCTGAGGAAAAAGGCAGGAGTCTGTTTTGCAAGATGATGTTTCCCTCTCTGCCTACCCAGAGTCCTCAGCCAGCACCAGATAAGAACTTTTCACCCCTTCCCATGCACAAGGCTGGCCTGTGTTATTATTTATTTATTTATTTGTAAAGCTTTTTTTTTTTAAGAGCTTTTACATTATTTTTCTTTGCTCTCACAGTTCAAGCATGATTTAATATGTCAAAACTAGTTTGCTTAGCTGGCCTTGATTGTCTTGCATACTTCCACTAAAGCAGGGCAGTCATCCTTCCAGGCATGCTGCTGTCCAGACAAATAAAGTGTCACAGCAGCTAGGACCTGCTCTCATGTTTTGACAGCAGTAACGTCCTCCAGTAAAGCTGGCAGCAGAGGGTTTGGACAGGGGTAGTGCCTACAGACACAGCTTGGGTCAGAGCAGTGCGGGCCCACACAGGCAGATGCAGAGACAAGCTTCTGCTCGAGAGGCTTAGTCATTCATGTGCAAAGGTATTTTGGTCCAAATTGAGAGTCTAGCTAGGACCAGGGAGAGAAGGAAATCATCCTGTTGGTGCCTATGCTGGTGAGACTGGGAAATAACACTTGAAGCCCTTGCTGCAGGCTGGTGCTGCCAGACTAATACATCTGGTTGCAGGTTTCCTGGCCAAAGTGAGCTGCAGTGTGATCTGGTGCTTTGTGTAGTCAGTGGGAATTTTATCATTGATTTTGGTGGGAGCGAGGTGATAACCATTTATGATACATCCTTAACTCAATGATTTCCTGGCCTAGATTTTTTATTAAGTGTCACACTGGCTGCCAGTAGAGCACAGCCTATAGGATAGAAATTGAGTTCATAATAGCAGGTGTAACTCAGATCAGACCTGCTTCTCAGTAGTTCTGTGATCCTGGTCTCCTCCAAACCTCCCAAATATCGGAGTTTGACTCTTTGTGGTTCTCTTTCTCATCTCATGCAGGGGGACACAGGCTAAAGTTCATCCATGTGTTCCCACACTGTGCTCCATTAAAAAGAATGGGGAAGAAATTTTGAGTCACTCCTCGCTCTTACTACAGTTTAAAATGGCATGTCATCCTTTCAAGCCTGCTTGCAGGACTTGGTGCATCATAGGAAGCCTTCCCTAAGCTGCTGTGTGCTTAACTGACTCTTGCCCTGCACTTGGCATCTTCGCTGTTGATGTTTTTGGACTCTTGCCTTGTTGGATGCATTGGTAACACAATACTCAGCAGTAGGGTCAGACATCTCCTAGTGCTTTTTTGCTGGTGTGTTATGTGGGGTTTTTACTCTCTGGTGTGTGGGATGGGAATCTGGTGGTTGGAAACATGTTGAAATGAGAGTATGAGTCTGTTATTGACTGAGCTCTGAGCATGGCTAATGGCACTGAGAAAAGCTGTGTCATCCTGATGGTGAAGGCTGCGAGTCACACTCTGAAATGCAGCATACTGAGTGCACTGGTATGTGGGGGGACAGTGCCCCCTGCCAGACCCTTCTCTTCCAAAACGTTCTGGGGTACTGTTTGGTTTGGTGGCCGCTCAGCAGTTCCTGGTTTGTTTGTTTTGTTGTTTTTTTTTCAAGACAAGTCTGTGCTAGATCAGACCTTGGTATATAAAGAGTTGGCCAGTGTTACCTTAAAACTTGATCCCATGACTGTGTAAACTTATAGTTGAATGTAGACTCTTGCAAAAAGTGTTTGTCAAGATGCTTGTGCACGATGCCTTGTGTGTCTTCCGTCATGCCTGTATGTGCAAGTAGTTTACTGTACTTCATGTGTGCTGTGCACATGACTAAGAACACAGTGCTTGTAATGTGTGTGGCACATGTGTTTACTCTTAATACCACGTGTAGCTTTGGGCTAAAAGGAAAATGAGTATTTTGCAAGAAAAGCAAGACCAGCCCAAACTAGAGTCAGTGTTTGCAGGTGGAGGCTTTTCCTTTTAGGTTGGAGGCATAAAAGCATTAGTGTGGAGATCCAGTGTTTGTTTTCAGCGAGCTTGTTGCAAGCGTTTTGCCAGTCTGATGGGGGCAAACCAAGGCTGAGCAGCAGCCGTGCTGTGGTTATGTTGGTAGGACATCCAAGTCTGCAGAGGAGTGGTGGGGTTTAGTCACTGCCTGGCAGATGGGTGAGGCCATGCTAGACCATTTCTGGATTTGGAGTCCCCTTCTGTATTTTATATTGTATATGTGCACACGGACAGTGAAGGCTGTGAATACAGAGAAACAAAAATACCCTTTCTGAAAGTTTATTGAGCAAAGGCTTCTGGCTCAACAAATTCAAATTTTACATGTTCCGAAGACTGATTTCCAGATGCCATTGGGAAGAGTGTCGGGACACATTCAAATTAGCCTTATTGTTCCATAATATCTTACTGGAGTACAAGGTTAATTAGTACCATAGGCAATATGCATTATTCATCACAGCAATCAGGCTTTTCTTCTGTTGGGCTGTTGTGTGCTGCAAATGGTTTCCCTTCCAATAACAAATCCTTGATATATTATTTTTATATTTAATCCTGCCAAATCATATTTGTGATATATAAATTATGTGGGCACTCTGGTGCTGATGGAAAACATTTCAAGTGTCAAAAGGACTATAATTTTAATGTTTAACTGCTGGTTTTGCTTGGGCATAAACCTCCAGGACGATGGAAGATACAAGATGATTTTATTAATGCTCATCTTCAGTCAGACCCAAACTGGGGGTAGCACCAGCGACGTCAGTAGCGCCGTGTTTTACTTCATTAGTGTTTTCAATGCTAATTATCAGCAGTATCTCATTGAAGGCGTGAAGTGCTGAAGTTGTGTTACTGCTATAGCACTGTGGCTGCTTGCGATACCCCAGCACAGATCTCTAGCATCTCCATTCCCACGCTGAGGGTTGTGGCTGGGGAAGGCTTTTTCTATCAGAGCTCCTTCAAGTAGAAGGGCTTTAAATATCAGGTGCCCTTGGCTACCTCCTAGGGCCAGAGTCCCTGCCCTGCTCCAGGGTCCCACTCAGGCTGCAGCTACAATCAGGGGAGGTGCTGGCTGCCTGGTTTGCACAAGGTCTACTGAGTGGTGGCTTTCACTTGCCAAGCCTGTTTGTGGTGCAGAGGATTTGGCCTTTCTTTCATAGTTCAAGAAACAAGGACTACCTCATCCTCAGCCAGTAATGAGTCCATTAGAGGAGTCGAGTAGGATGAGGAGTTACACAATGTTGTAATTCATTCCCTTCCTTTCCCTAAAATCAGGCGCTTTCAACCGTGAGATCCAGCTACCTTTCTTGTCCAGCATTCAGGAAGCTGAGTCACTCCCATATCCTGAGATTACGGTGCTGCAGGTGCCTATAGCTTCCAGAGCAGCACTTGGAAAACACCCTGAACTGCAATGATCCCTCTCTGCCATGATGCCTACTTAAGGCATAATGTTAGTCTGAAAGATCCCTGGGAGATCTTTCACTGCTGCTTTCTAACCCTGATATTTCACCCTGGCTGCCTTCTGGAGAAGTCTTCCAGCCTTTTGTCAGCTGTATATACATTAAGTGTGTAGATAGGTATTAGGAAGGAAAACTAAAACACAAAGGCAGGTTGACTTGCTGGAGATCCCACAAACTAATTTTGGCAGAGTTGGAAGGCTCAGGCTTCCTGCCTCTGCTGTCCTTGCTTCAAAATCATTAGCAATTCCTCTGACCTGGCTTGCTCTCCTGAAAAGGGTTTAGGCATGCACTGGCTTTCTCACATAAGATGGTGTAGCGTCCTTGCACAGCTGGACCTGCCTCGCAGAGTGATGCTGTGCTGCCAGGGGCACGGGGAGTAACTTACACTGACATGGCTGGAGGATAAATATGGCAGAGTTTTACCTTGCATGGCCTGTGGCAACAAATCCACTGTGTGCCAAAACAACGGCGAGGAATGCTGGAGATTCCTTTGTGTCCAAATCAGCAAGTAAATATTTTCCGGCAGCCCTGACTCACTTCCCTTCTGCCCCTCTTGTTCTGTGTGTACATTGTTCTCCCCTCCCGACTTTCCCTTCAGGAGGAACAGAGCACCTGGCCTGGGTGGCTGCTTTGCTGTGTGCCTCCTCCCACTGGGACAGAGGAATTTCAAGGGCAGGATTTTTTGCAGTCTAATGCAGCACAAAATGTTGGGTTTGTGTCAGATAATGAACACACACTTTGAAAGCAGCGAGTACCCCGGTGTGTCCAGGGCTTTCTGTGGCAGTTTGGAAGTGGCTTTTCCACAAGAACAGGCGAGTGGATAAATGCCCAAATTACACTTGTCTGTCAAACAACTGGCGAATGTCTCTGGTCCTTGATTTAGGTGCTGCTGTGATACAAACAAACGAGCAGTCACGGGAACGTAAGGAGGTGGTGATGAGTAGTGTTCTGTACTCACTGCTTTAAACACGTAGCTGAGGTGCCTTTCAGGACACCTCTGCTCTTGCATGAAGCTGCATTTGTAGAATAATTTGGGTTGGTTCGGGTTAAATTAGACACATATACACTCAGTGTTTGCTTAAAAGTTGATTATAGGCAGCAGAATAATAAGTAAATTGTATCTAAAATACAATCATATAAATCCCCCAAAGTGGAGTGGCTTTGTCAGCTTAGTCTTTAAAAGTCTCATCAATAACTTATGAGCTTCAGTAAATGCGCAGTGCTTGTATGCTGCGTTGTTGCACACTGTTGTGACACAGAGGCAAAGGCATTTATTCTTTTTTAAGCACTCCTGGGGACAAAAAAAAATAATTCACAGCAATCAGTGGTGTGTAAATTTAGTGTTGTGTTGTAGATCAGCGTGGTTGAAAGTATTAATGAGGGAAAATCTTCTGCGGATGCTGCATCATCTATAGATCTCTGAAATAGCTTGTGGGGGCAAAGACTAGGCTGTGTGGCTGATAAATTATAGAAGAGCTTCGCTCCCTCTCCTCCTCTCCCTTTTCTTATGTTTGCATGACGTGAAGCACTACTTGGAAATAATGTGGTGTTCAGTCTGTACCAGAATATAGCAAAAGCCATCATTGTTCCCGAGAAAAGTTCTGTTTCTGTTATGTTTTGATTTTTGAAGTAGTTGGTCTGTAGGTCCGAAGGAGAGAAAAAACTATAAATCTCCACAACTGGTTGGCATCACACAGAATCACAGAATCCTAGGGGTTGGAAGGGACCTCGAAAGATCATCCAGTCCAACCCCCCTGCCAGAGCAGGGTCACCTAGAGTACCATGAGTGGAGAAAGAACCATGAGACTAGAAGGTATGCATAGGAGGCAAAAAAAGCCCATCATTTTTGCTTTGGTTGCATAGATAAAACCAACAACTTGAGATTTTGTGTTTAAGATGTGCTTAAAAATACAAACAGCACATACACCTGATGGCCCTACCTGAGGAAGGGGAGGTCTATCCCACTGAGCAGCTGCTTGGAAAAGAGCTGGGACTGGGGCATGGCACACCAGGCAAGCTACTGACGTGCTGTTTAGCAGCTATCATGGGGACTCTCTGCTATATTTTCCTGGTATTTTTATCCCATAAATGTTTTACATCTACATATTAAAGAAGGATCTGGTGCTAGGTGAGACTGACCATAAACTCAAGTTTACCCTCTTTTTTTTTTTTTTTAGTGCTAGGTTTTGGACTCTACTTTGATTTTCTATTTTTTTTTTCTGAATGACAGCAGGAGATTAAAGTCTCCTAGATGCTTTAAAAATCACCATGTTTAAAAATGTTTCAAATCTTCATGGAGAAAAAAAATCAGATCCTACTTTAAATAACTTGTTTGTGTTTTGTAAAAGGCAACGAAGGAAATATATTATTTTCTGGGCTTTAAAACAGCAAGAACATAATGTTAACCATGTGTTAATGCTCCTAACATGGTCTTTCCAAAGCCATGGGAGTTTTGCAATTGATGATAAAGAAAAAAGGTCTGAGCAGTCAGTCTCAGTTATGCTTCTTGTTTACTTGACTTTTTGGGCTGGAATTTCCAGGCCTTTTGTCACAGGACCAAGTAAGTATCTGTTGTACACAAGTGATGTCATCCTTATTTTGGTGATGAAGAAGCAAAGAAGGGAATTGCTGAAATCGTGTATCTTTCATGGAAAATCAGGCTTCCTAATTATGTTATTCCACTTGTTAAACCACATGTCCATGCAGATACAGTGACTCTTACTTCTTCTCTTTGGTAACTGTAGACATGAATCTACTATATTTTAGCTGATCTTAAGTGACTCACTATCCTGTCAGTAGTTAGTTTCAGTGACGTGATGTGTAGTTTACAGTTGAGGGTTTGGGTCTTTTTCCATGTACCTAGGCCAGGATTTCAACTGCAGCTCAGCCAAACGCTTTGTTACATTTTGTATTGCATGTTCTTACAGTCTACAGGATGTTCTCAACTAGGTTAGGAAAGCTAGAGACACGAGAACATCATCAGTGAAAGAGTATTTAATTTCTAAAGCCATAAGCTATTGGGGAAATAGATATTTAACAGGTTACAGAAATTGCACTATGAAGTACATGGTATTACTAAGCTGCCTGAATTGTCCCTTCTAGAAAAGGCTGGATTAAATATTTTGCTCTGTGCTGACTTATGAAAAAGGTTGATTTGCAGCGTTTTCTCCCTTGTTGAAGCACCAGATTCTAAATATGCATTCTAACATTTGCTTTAAAATAGCATGCCACCGTGGATGGTGTTTGTACGTATTTAATTATATCTTGAAAAGAGAGTGAAAGCAGATCAGTGCCTTAAAAAACAATATGTCTCTGTTCTGCACCCTGTGGCAATAGAACTAGATCTCTTCCTCTCAAGTGAAAATGAATACAAAAGGTCTTACTGTCTTCATGCAGAACTGATGCAATACTGTTTAGACAAAACCCCTCAGACTTGCAGCTTCTGCTGTCAAAAGATTAGCAAGCCAAAACATACAAGTGCAAAGTTTCCCATAAACGATGATTTACTAGTGTGTAGAAGTGAAGCCTCCTGTGAGCTTTCAGTCCCTTCAGTTGAACTGTTTTATAATGTAATGCTATCAGGATAACTCATTGCATGCAGAAAGGCAAGAGCATAATAAAATACCTGTGCTAGAATTCCCATGTGCAGGTGAGTTCCTTAAATTTATCAAGCTTGCTGGTTTGCCTCCAGAAATTTTCCTCAAAATGATGACTGGTTCTTTAATTACACTTAGATAGGACTGTGGTGGTGTTTGAAACTACAGATTGAATTTAGTAATGTACACGTCATTAATCTGCCGAGTTTTTTAATAAGGTCTCAATTTAATGTTTTTAAATGCTCTGAAGAGATTTAATGCTAAGCCAGCTAATATAAATCTGCTCAGTTCCTCTATAATTGTCTCTCTCAAGCATGTACCTCTTCAAGGGAATTTGGCTCACGCTAATTTCAAAGCTGTTTACTGCCTCCATGAATTTGATGGACCCTCACTTTTATTGTTAAAAGTTGTTAACATCAGAGGTGACCAGGAAGCTGAAGCAGCAGAGTCTCTCTCTATAGTTTTAATTGTCCTATGTTTTTTGTATAGTCCCACAGAAAAGCCCTGATCTTTCTGTTATGCTCTACGTGCCTAGAACCTGTCTGAAAGAGTTTGCAGGATTGAGTCTTACTGTCATTTAAGCCTTACAGGTGGGGTTTTTTGCCCCCACTTTGGGAGACTAGTTTGTGTAACAGATTGTGCCTTGCTTTTTGATCTTGTAAACGGAGGTGTATCAGTGCCACTCCTTGATCTTGCTGGTTGCAAGGCATTGGGAAATGGAGCTTTGCAGCTGCATCAGCCTGGCACATTGAGGTTTCATGCAGTGCTAAATGGAGTAGAAATATGCCATTGCTTTCATGATTGCATTTGTTTATTCCTAAATAAGCTCCAGTCTTTTTTTCCTGTGGCATTTTGTTTTTCTTTTTTTCTTTAGCCAAACAGACTTCTCATGACAAATTGGTGTGTTTCAGATGAGGGAGGGAGGAGAGCATTGCTTGAATTGTGTTCTAATTTATATATATGGAACATGCTGGATTGGCATTCCTTCTTACAGGAATCTCGATGGCTTCGTTAAGCTTATGTTCATTCAGCTTCTGTGGACCCTGTCATCATTTATACCAGTGCAAAATGTGTCTGGGTGAACTGGGAGAGATGAGCAGACCTTGCTCCGGTGGTCAGGATGGAGTTGCCTGCATGTCATTGAGTGTATTTAGCCATCCTAATAGTAAATATTGTGGTTGAGAGGCAGTGGTGTTCACAGGGGAGCTGAATCACTGCAGTCACTTCAGAGCAACAAAGAGCGGAAACTGTACCAGCCTTGAAGATGAATCAGTGCTGTGGTGATTAAAAAGATATACATTTCCCATGTTCCTCGTAGGAGTTGGCTTTGTTTTCCCTGGGGATTGTTGTCAGTCTGTAAATAAAAGATGCTGATGGTTTCCTTGGGGAGCAGCTTAAGGTCTGAGAACATCATTTGCCATCAAATACTTCTCATTAGGCGGCAGCTGGCATAGGGGAAGGCGGGCAGGGTGCTGAGCTCTGTTGCTTTTCCTCTCCCTGGCTGAGTTACTCCTTCCCATTTCAGGGCTTGGTGTCCCACCACCTAGCTGAGATAAGGGAATACCTGTGGATCAGCCTCCTCAGGAATTTGTGGGGATGCAAGGGAGAAGGTTTGCTGTGTGAAGTTAGAGAAGTCCAAGTACTGTGTCTCTTGGCATGGGGCAGAGGGCCTGCATATTTGCAAGCATGGAGCTGGTGGGGCACGGATGCTCCTGGGTACCATGATGCAGCTAATGAGCACTGCTGCTTTTTGAAATTTTTTCACAGTGAGAGTGCCAGAGCCCTGGACCAGGCTGCCCGGAGAGGTTGTGGAGTCTCCTTGGCTGGAGACATTCAAACCCCGCCTGGATGCGTTCCTGTGTGATGGACTCTGGGTGACCCTGCTCTGGCAGGGGGGTTGGACTGGATGAGCTTTTGAGGTCCCTTCCAACCCCTAGGATTCTGTGATTCTGTGCTGCTTTACTTTCATCAGTACGCAAGCAGGTTGGCAAGCAGACCAGGGAAACAAGAGACAGCTCTTGAGCCCAGTCGCTGTCCTGCTTTTTAATTATTACTGTTTTCAAATCCCTTCCAGTATTCACAGCTCAATTTATGTGCTAATTGGCCCTTTTAATAATCAAAAGATAGAGACTATGAAAGTTGGGGTGTGCTCCTGGCAGTGCCACTGCGTAGCTGTGATAAATTATCTGTGGCAAATCTTCTGTTGCATTGTGGCACTTGGCCTCTATCAACTGGCACGTTTTCTGCTGGGTCTGGTGGCCTCCAGTGTGAAAACTGGTCTGAGAAGGAGAAAAGCTGAGGGAAGAGCATCTAACAAGTGCTGTGAAGGAGGAAAGCTGAGGGAAGAGCATCTAACAAGTGCTGTGGTGCTGATGAAACAGGGGAATGCTTAGGCATGGAGGGGTGGGTACCGCTGCAGGAAGGGTTTCTGCTGCTGGGGATGGTGATAGAGGAGTGGAGACCTTGCAGCTCCTTCCCCAGATGATGGGTGAGGAGCTTAGTGCTGAGTGCATGTTGAAGTGAATGGTTCACAGCTCCTCCTAAGGTACACAAATAGGATTTCTCATTTTCACCACTGCTCATGGCTTCCTGTGTCCGCCTCCTGCTCCTGTCCCCCATGAGATCAGAGGTGATGTGAAATTCAGCTTCCTTGGCATGTCTGACTCTGCTGTCTGCCATCGCATATGCCACAGCCTTTTGCTGGAGCTGCTCGAAATGCAGCTATAATTATTGAGTACATATCTGCTCTCATTCCCTCCTACTCACCCTCTGGTACCTTGTTCTGGGCTCTGCTTTTCCCTGCAAACCTCCTGGCTCATTCCTAGCACTTCTACCTCCCCTCTCGCTTCTCCCTGCTGCTCCCGGGTGTGAGAAGCCCCCTCCTGCAGCCCACAGCCCTTCCAGGCCCACCAGTGGGGAAGTTTTTCTGTGGTATCCATGTTGGGAAGGGGCAATGTGCTTGGATGTAGGTTGCCTTCTGCCCTGGGATGCCAGTTTGCAGTGTCCCCAGGGTCCCTTGCAAGTGGAATCATCGCTGCTTTTTTTTTTGGACAGACATTTTTGCTCTGATGTAGCAGTGTGTGCAGAAAGAAAGGAGATGTAACCCTTCCTGCCCCAAGCAGCATCCCAGGTGGACCCAGTAGCTGGGCTCCTGTTACCAACTCAGTGAGTAGGGCTGGAGAAAACCCCAGCCTCCCAGCTGTTGGGGAGAATGTGCATGGCAGGATGAGCACCAGGGCATGATGGAGGGAAGGAACAGCTTGAGTTGGGCGAAGACCTTGATAGGCTGGAGAGTTGGGCAGGGAGAAACTTAATGAAATTCAACAAGGGCAAGTGCAGAGTTTTGCATCTGGGGAAGAACAACCCCATGCACCAGTACAGGCTGGGGGCTGACCTGCTGGAGAGCTGTGTAGGAGAAAGGGACCTGGGGGTCCTGGTGGACAGGAGGATGACCATGAGCCAGC
>VZRW01001811.1:358179-382556 GCA_013398125.1 Aegotheles bennettii
AAACTGGAGCATAGGAGGTTCCATGTAAATATCAGGAAAAACTTTTTCACTGTGAGAGTGCCAGAGCACTGGAACAGGCTGCCCAGAGAGGTTGTGGAGTCTCCTTGGCTGGAGACATTCAAACCCCGCCTGGCTGCGTTCCTGTGTGATGGACTCTAGGTGACCCTGCTCTGGCAGGGGGGTTGGACTGGATGAGCTTTCGAGGTCCCTTCCAACCCCTAGGATTCTGTGATTCTGTGAAGGATGGCTTTATAATATCAAGCATGTGAATGTGCTTTTCCAGAGCTTTCTCACAGCTGTGTGTGAGGGGTATAACTGGGCCTTTGGAGATGCCGTGTTCTCTGCTTTTTACAGAAAGATGGCACTTGCAATTTTTTGTGATTGCCAGTTGACTTCTAAACTGCTGATTTACAGTTTTGGGCCATCACGGAGTTGGTAAACCTTCTATGGAGGTGGTATATGATGTTTGTCCTGCTTATCTGGAGTTGAGAAGTATCCATTTGTACTTTTGGAAAAGTCAGTGTAATTTTGGCTGAAACTATTTTTGTTGCTGTCTCAGCTTCAGAAAATATTACCATGTTGCTTGCAAGATGTTAAACTTTTTCCCTCCCGGGTGTTTTTCTTCCACTGATAACTGGTCAGTCTCTGAGGATAACCCCTTATGAGAGAAATCAGACATATTGTGCATTAATTTCTTTTTAATTTCTTCTTTCTCTTTCACATCATCGGCAAGAGATGTTCACCATGAAAGAAATAAGCAAACCTTCTTTTCACTCATTATGGTAATAAAATTGGTAAAAGAGCCTTGAAGTCCAAACTGTTTTCTTAATTTCTTGTTAAGTTTGTGGGAAGTGAAAGGAGGTTATCAGACTTGTTAACAGGGCTTGGAAAACTCCCTCGGGACATGCTGCTATCCGTTATGGCTGCGTGTCTGTGCAGAAATAAGAGTCTGCAAAAATAACCAGATGCATCTAGTACATTGGAAACAACAATCATGATACTGCTTTGAATAATACACTGCTGAGGGATCTTGCTGGAGGTGAAATAAGATATAACATGGGAGAATCAAGAGTGATTTGTGAGTGTTGAGAACTGGGAGGTAGTGAGGTGTAATGAGTAATTATTTAAAAATGTCTTCTAGTTTATCTTCTCCGCAGGCTTTGGTGGATCAGAATTTTCTGTTCTTTTCTAAAAGCAGTAATTTTCTTTTTTTTTTGTTTTCATGGAAAGTAATGAACTGAACACAAGCTGATTTGTTTCAAGAAAGCTTCTACCCTGTTAACTAGGGACATAAAGAATTCATGCTGAAAATATTATGAGCCCAAGTTGCATGAAGCTTGTAGTTTTTAATGTTAACCCATCCTTTGGCTCTATCTTTTTTCTGGTGGAAGGGATGTTGATGGGAAGGGAAGAGGTTTGCATCCCTAAAAATACATGTGATGCTTAGTAGAAAAAAACTCCACATTATTAGGAAGTGGTATTTGTCAAAAGTCATCAGTAAACCCAGGGGTCACTGGGTTTTTCCATCTTGCCCTGGAGGCAAGTGGGTGTAGTTGGTGGCTGGGGCAGGGCTGGTGTATGGGTTGAGTAGCTAAGAGGAGTATGTCTTAGCAACATCCAAGCTTGAGGAGAAACATGACTTGAGGCATGGTCTTAGGCTTGTTAATATAGGCTCATCTTGGAAAAGGGTAAGTTTTGGACTCCATGTATTGCTTCATTTTTGGAATAAACATGGAAAAAGCCTTGGGATTTAGCTACCTTTGAGGCTTTCTCTTGCCTAACCTTTTCATGTTGCTTGTTTCACAGAATGTAATTTACGAAACGGGATGGTTTTAGGGGCTTGGTATTTGTTTACAATTGATAGGTCCCAATGTGTCTCAAGCCAAGAGTGACCAGATGTAATTACCATATGGTGGCCATATATAAATAGTTATGGGAGAGTGGGAAAAGAGGGAGAGGCAAAGAAAATGGATAAAAATATTGGCTGCGTGTTTTTTCTTCTTGCAGTTATCAGTATCACGGTATTGCAAATGTATGCATGCAGAAGTTGTGCAGTTCGCTTGAAAATCATGAATTTTAAATCCTACTTATTTATTGAATTCTCTGATTTGCCTCACAGATTTTGAGCCTTTAGTTTTCATTTCCAGCCTTTGCTTGACAAATGTGAAGCCTGCAAACCTAATTAGAAAAAGAAGGATGGAGGAGGTTGTGATTCTAGTGGGTCATTTAATGTAAAATACCAAATATGATGAAAATAAGAGACCTGACAAGAGTGCAAGCCTCTTGCAGCTGGTACTGATTGCTCAATGCTCCAACTGAGGGGCTTGCTCCAGGAATAACCAGGTTAGGTTTTCTAGCTTGAATTCGCTACTAGGTGAGACAAGATTCGTATAATAAAATCCATTTGGCTTTAACATTTCAATGCTTTGCATCTAATGTCTTTTTTATCAGAGGGCTGAACAAATGCACCCATTTGAAGATCAACTTCACTGCATCAGTAATAGTCTCTGAGAGGACTTGAAATAAGAGAGGTGATTTTGGGGAGCATGTACTGCTTTAACCTAGGCTATAGCAATTCTTCATCAGAGAAAAACAAACATTAGTCCCCAGCACTGCCATTCTGTCACTTTTCTTTCCCAGAAAATTAAGATATTATCCATGGTGTAGTAAATTATTTAAGATCAATACACTTGGCAAGTTCTTATCTTGTCCAGTAAGCTTACGATGAAAAATTATCCAGCATGTTTCCAAATGAAGTGTTGCATACATGATAAATAGTCATTAAATTGTGCCTCACAGATGACATCATACCTAATAATACATTAGGGGTGTTTGTATCTATGCAGCTCCCAGGAGTCAATTATTTTGTCAGCTAGTGCTTCCTCATGTAAATAGCAGACTTTTTTCACCAGGGCCAGTCATGAAGGAGAAACTAAAGCGGATATGTTAGTGGGAAATGTGGCATTGCAAGGCCAGTCTAGGTGAAGTGAATACTTAAAAGTTGAAGAGAAACTTGAGGCTGATGCTTTTTTTCTCTTTGTCTTAATGACATTATCAAATGGCCAAGGTGCAGAAGCAAATGTTCAGCTTTAAAAACAATGGGGAGCAACAGAAATTTTCTGAATGGGGGCATGCACCTCCAAGTTGTGCAGAGGCTTAGTGCTTTTGTAGTGATGTGCTTAGAAGGAAGGTTTTAGCTTTTTTTGATTTATTAGCTACTGAGTCACTAATGGTGTGTACATGAATCTCCAAACTAAGTCTGGGTTAGAAGCTGCTCACGAAAGTTGAAAGTTGCTTCCTAGTTGTAGTACTATTATTTACTCATTGAGTAACACTTCATATTATTTGACCTTTGGTATTAATCTGCAAGCAGTCAGTACTCAGTTCCATTATGTGGCATATATTATATGTGCCTTAACTGATTTAGCCTTGTTCTATTAGAAGTGTTTTTCTGTTTCGTATGAAAGGTAGTGCTGTAGATTTCATTATTTTGGTGAGCGATGAGCATGTGATAATTATAACAATCTTGCCTGGCCTTTCTTTGCAGCAGTTCTAAGTTTTGAGGTAATTGGTAGTTTTTCTTTGTAGCTGTAGCTCCTCCTGGAGCTCTGTTATGTAAACGTTTGAGCACTTACTCTCCTCCTTTCTTAAAAAGGCTTGAAGACTGGATGGATGTAGGCACCTCATCAGCTTGAAACCATGCCCCTCATCGCAGTCTTTCCCTTGCTTTGAGTTGTTTGTGAAGTTTTCTCAAAAAAATTGTACCCACGGTAGTTTCTGCCTTTTGTGCTTTCCTGAACACAGGTGTTGCAGTGGTTGTGTCCACTGGATATTGTGAGAATTATGTTCTTAAGTTTAAATAGGCTCACAACCCGCTTGTAATTGTGAAGAAGCTGATGCAGCCTGGATCCAGTACTGAACCAGTAAAGGCAAAAGTATGGAATAAATATGAAGCAAAGTTTTTGATGCTGATGCATCCTCTCTTGCTGCCAAAGCAATCTGTCTGTACGTGTCCAAAAGTCTTTTAGGTAGTGAAAATTATCCAGCAGTGAATGGTAGTGAAAATTATCCAGCCAGAAAATGTCTGGGTAAAGAATGCTTTATAACGGGAATTTCTTATGACAAAGAAACACTTGTCTTGATTAAAGCAAGAATGCCAGTTGAAAACATTTGTGACTTTGATGACCTTTATCTTTTGATTCAGTTTACTGTAGGACGTGTTTCAAATGCCTAAATTCTTTGCATGTTACACTACAAAGAGTACTGGGTGCCCCAGTAGTCTTGGAGGCTACGGAAATTGGTCTTAGACTCTTTTGAGACTGGTTTCAATGTGACCTAGAGAGATCCCCCACAGTAGATGATCCTTCTAAGAGGAACCCAGCAGGTTTTGTTGAAGCATCCTGCTGGGATGAAGGAAAGCAAGCAGCATGCAGTGCTTGCTGATGCACAGGACTGTGAGGTGATGAGGGACCATGCTTGTGGCATGGGCAGCACTGGGCAATATGGCGCTCTTGGGAGTGGGCATGACTAACCAGCAGATGCTTCTGGCCATTTCTGTGCCATGGGGTTTCCTAGCTGCTCCTCCACTGCTGCAAATCAATTTGGAGCAGCGTTGTGCTGTCTATCATGATTTTGCTCAAAAGAAAGAGCTGATAATTGTATTAAATTGATCCTGCAAACAGTGGGGAATGATGGTTGATATTTTCCGTCTTCCCACCTTCACAATCCCAGGGTTTCACAATCCCTGTGTTTCTGTGAGGACTTTCTGAAGCCCTGAGAGCTGTCACCCAAGATACCTCAGTGCATCTGTGAATTAAGGATTTAACGATTTTGCATGCATGCTCTTCGATGCTTTTCTTCTTGAAGGCTCTGCTGTTGGCTGCTATGTCCCTGGTCAGCCCCTTGTTTTGGGTGATACAGCCTCCCAAGCAGATGACGTGCTTTTGGACTTCTGTTTTCTGTGCAGTTGCAGGGCAGACACCCTTCATGGAAGGGAAGGGCTATCTGAGACTCTCCCCAGCCTCTTTGTTCAAGTAGATGCTTGATGTTTTTTACGGTAAAAGTAATTGGGAGTTGGTTTGTTGGAAGTGGATGGTGGTTGTTACTAGTCATCAGCAATCATCTCATCCACTTGCTCTTGAACTTGCCTTACTATATGTGAATGCAACATCTATTGAGTCTTCCTTGCTTTAGCTGTCTAATTCAGTCATCCTTATAAACCACTGTTAGTCTCATTCCAACAACATGCTTCTGCTTTCCCTCAGGGTTTTTGAGTGTTTCTGTGCAGAAAAAAGGGCAAAAAGAGGAGGAGGGCAGAGTGTGGGAGCTGACCCTTGGTTGCAGGACAAAGAAGAGAAGTACATTTTCGGGAGGGATTTTTAGAAGAGGTGGGACAGTCTCCAGTGACTCGTTCAGAAACCAGTGGAAATCTACCTTTTGACTCTGTTAAGTATTTTTGGTTGGAATTTAAGGACTGTAGGGAGAAAACATAAAAGTAAGAAATAGTAGCTGGTATGGTGGGAGTTAAGAAGGTTTTGTAAAGAAGCTTTTATAAAATGAAAGAAACCCACTACCTTAGAATAAAGGAAGAATACTGTTTTACCTGTTAAACCATTTTATTTTGATTACCCATGGCTGGATTTAGTTCACTGCAGTAGTGTGTGAGTATAGCCTTATAGGAATGTTACAGCTATCACCTGGTTTAGGAAGGACACCTACTTTCTGGCATTATTGCTGACAGTAATGA
The DNA here is from genome assembly GCA_013398125.1 of Aegotheles bennettii. Classification (NCBI taxonomy): domain Eukaryota; kingdom Metazoa; phylum Chordata; class Aves; order Caprimulgiformes; family Aegothelidae; genus Aegotheles; species Aegotheles bennettii. The sequence continues at coordinate 363,926 of VZRW01001811.1, forward strand.
AAACAGTGTTTTCATCATGCATAAGAAACAGGCTTGTTCTAGGTTAGCATGGAAATTGTTTGCGTTACTTCAATGCTAGTGATACAGCTATAAAGTGTGTTCTGAAAACATGACCTTGAAATATCCTTAGTTTTACCCATTTTTGCATGTTTAGTGTGCTCTACTAATCTTTCTTTCCCCAAAACTCCATTTCAGGGAAATGATGTCTAAGACTCAAGGAACAAGTGTAGATATCGCCATGTTCTTCTCCGTGCATGCTTATTTTCTATTGTAACACTCAAAGCATGGTAGTATATTGTATTATTTTTCATGTTGTAGTTAGTTTCTTTCTGGGTGGATGCAGGGATTTTTTGCTTTTAGCTATAATAATCCTGTGCCTTTGTTCTGTAAGTGTTGTGCAACGATTTGTGGTGCCCGGAGAAGGAACTGAAGCCTTATATCTGTTCGTATATTTGAACTTTGTGCACTGTGTTTTGAGGGAAATCACAGCTGACGCAAACTTTTGAGAGCTTTTCAGGATCCCAACTGGAGGATTCTTCCATGTGACTGGTCTCCTAGCAAAAGCTGAATCCCCGTAATTAGAAAATTGAAGCTGTTTTCAGGTCCTTATGTTGGCCTCTAAAAAATGTAGTTACCAGCTCTTACAAATCTTGCCTCTCTTCCAACTCAGACCGTAAAACCTCAGTGTTTTTTTCCTGTGTTATTTTAGTCTAGAAATTACCTGTGCAGGATCAAATGCAGAAAATGTCATTCCCTCTCCTTGCACCCAAAGGAATCACAGAATCATAGAATTCTAGGGGTTGGAAGGGACCTCGAAGGATCATCCAGTCCAACCCCCCTGCCAGAGCAGGGTCACCTAGAGTCCATCACACAGGAACGCATCCAGGCGGGGTTTGAATGTCTCCAGCCAAGGAGACTCCACAACCCCTCTGGGCAGCCTGGTCCAGTGCTCTGGCACTCGCACAGTGAAAAAGTTTCTCCTGATATTCACATGGAACCTCCTGTGCTCCAGTTTGCATCCATTGCCCCTTGTCCTATCATTGGTCATTACTGTAAAAAGCTTGGCTCCATCATCCTGACCCTCACCCTTTACATATTTGTAACCATGGATGAGGTCACCCCTCAGTCTCCTTTTCTCCAAGCTAAAGAGCCCCAGCTCCCTCAGCCTTTCCTCATAAGGGAGATGTTCCACTCCCTTCATCATCTTTGTGGCTCTGCGCTGGACTCTCTCAAGCAGTTCCATGTCCTTCTGGAAAACCAAGGAGTTTTCCAAATTAGCAGCCAGGTTTCAAAAACTTCTTGGTATCTTGTAGTGCTGATGGAGATGGAGAGTTCTTTTAAAGATGTGTGTTAGGCCTTTGAATATCAGCTATAACTGCACTGCATTGCAGGGAGCTCTTTGAATACCTGACCAGGGGTTTTGTATTGTCAGTATTAAGCCTGCTACGTGCTTGGGAAACATGGGTTTAGGACTCTGTGCGTGGGTCCTCTCGCAGTACTTGGGTGCTGTGCCTCTCTAAACAGCTAAAGCCTGTGCTGAGTACTCAGAGAGCCTCGTCTTGCCCAGCAAATTCAGTAAAAGTGGAGGTGTTCTCCCTTTTCACAAAGAGGACCTAAGCCACCTTGTTCCCTGCCAGGTTGGTTAGGGAAGCGGGGAATGATGAGGTGAGTAAGGGGAGAAGAGGGAAGGAAGATCTTCTGTTTCTGTGAGTACTTGCACAGCGTTTCTACGTGCTGAAGTGCAGCCAGGATTCAAAGAAAAATGTAGTAGTGCTGGTTTGGAAAAAGAAAAAAATCTGATCTTTTCTCACCATCATGACAAGCAACTGGAGAAATATCTGAAGTATTCAGAAGAAATGTTGATGCACCATCAGGACAAAATATTAAACGATAGTTCCTCTGAGTCACATACATCCATGTTTCGACTCCTGTGCAATTGCCCTGGCGGTCAGACTTAGTGTTGAAGTGAGAAGAAGATAGTAGAGCACAATGGCTTTTTCTACTAGGATGATTTATGTGTGTGCCCAAATAAGTGCTGAGAAGACAAATTTCAAGTGAGCCTTTCAAAAGGCAGTGCTGGGGGCAAGTTTGTATCTCGCTCGGAAAGTCTGGTCTCGCTCTGGAGACGTGTGCCTGGAATGTGTTGCTGAAAGTGTGTTTTTAGGGAGATGCCCAGCCCGATTTCTGAGGACTAAACAGGAGGTGTAGGGGATTGATGTAAACCTGGGGAAGGCATTGCAATGTGCTGCGAACACACCTATCTCTGTGCAAAGAGGAGAGGCTGGGATATTTAAAGCAGTGCTTCTGACCTTGGGCAAGTTTCTTTTTCTGCCTGCTTCCCACCTTTTTGTCAGTGTAGCCTGTTTTTACTGTCTTTCGGGGCAAAGTATACCAAATGGCACAGAGATTTCCTAACCTTACGTGGGGCATATCAGTACTGCTATATTGCACATAACAGAACTTGGGTTTTGCATACCCATCTGTTTGCCCTTACTAATGCTCGCTGTCAGCTGTGCATCCAAGAGCTTTTCTGCCTTATTATGGACATTTGCATCCACTAAAGTATTAATGATAAGAAGGTAAGGGGAGTGAGCAGTTGGAAAACAAGGCTTGCAATTAGTAGTAGGGGAACCAGCAGAGCCTGGAATTCGATGAAGCTTCTGGGACATGGTCAGGTCTGCTCTCATGCACACGCTCCTCATGCAGCAGCACACAAACACCGGGCAGCTAATATTTATTGAGAATGAACAGCCTGTGAAATCACTGTGAAAACACTGCATTGTGGAAAGACTGCAGAGAGACCCGAGGGCAGCTGCCGGGAGACATCACAGATGCTCCTTTGGAAATGAGTGATTTGGTGCTGAAGAGCAGCCCGGCTCTTGTGGAGTGTGTCCTCGGTGCTACCCACACAGGAAAATCCACTGTGCTGGCTGCTTGTGTTCTAGCAGGATGGAGTTGACAAGTGCTTCCCTTGGACTTTTTACAATAGGACTTTAAAATGCTGCCCAGCATTGCCAAATTGGTGAGTTAAGTTCCGCTTACTGCGTTACAGAAAGCCACATTGCCATGCATTTATTTGCTGCCTGTCTGGCCTTAATCCTGAATTTTACAATATTTATAGATTAAACCTAGGGGAGAAGGGAGGCAGGATTTGAACACTTCCAGATTCTAGCACGGTCCAAAAATCTGCTCTGGTTCTGTGGTGTCGACTTAGTCTGGAGTTGTCAGATGGGGCTAAATGCAAAAATGGATGTAGACATCTAAGAAGGGATTCAGATGATCTTCTAGGGCTGAAATCCCAAATCCCTTCGCTATGCTCTCTCCATGCAGCAGTGTCATACTCTGAAGGTTCCAGACCTTGTTAAGTACCTCAGACTTGAACTGAAAAAAATCCAAGGCCCCTACAGCTATTCCTACATGGAGGAAGTTTATTATATTATGCTGTGGAGACACAGAGATTGATTACCAACACAAGCAGACAAGGCTTCTCGTATAAAAATGGCAAAATGCTTTTGCTGGCTGGACTCCTGGAAGTCCTCATGGTGCCTAGGGGAGATGAGGATGCTCCTCATAGCCAGAAGGTTTGGTGCCTTCCTGATGGGAGGATGGGAAGTGCTGCTTTGGGGGTGGCACAATTGAAGGAATTTGGATTCTTTAGTTGTATTTCTCTCCTTAATATGTTGGGATTTCTTACCTGTTTAAACCTGACTGGTTGTGTAAGGTTTGTTCTGAAAATAGCTCCCTCTCCTGTCCTGTTGTTGCACATGAGTTAAATAGCAAGTCACTCAGAATTGTAGGACTCTGGGAATTGCTAGAACTGTAGGTAGCTGTAATATCTTTTAAAGCAGGTTTGCTATACCTGTCCTGATTTTTTTAGTTATTTTGACATGAGAGGTTTTCCTGGGAATGTTTTGGGGTTTTTTTGGCCATTTTGTAACTGTGCAGGAAGTATCAGGCATATTTCCTTTACTTTTGCCTGTCCTTGGAAAAAGTCTGTATCAGTAAAAGCACATTGCAGGTAACTAATACCTTTGGATATTTGCAGCCAGTGTGTGCCCTAGAAAGTCTGCAGCTAAGCTGTTGGATGAAGAATAGCTTGCTTTTTTTTAAAAAAAGTGGTTTACCTTTTAGAGAATTCTAATTTATTTAGGTCATCTGTTGGGGGGGGGGGGGAAGAACTAATAGCCCTGCTATCTTCATGCTGCTTGTGATTCATTTTCAGCTTTAAGTATCATGCTGGCATCACACAGGACATTTACAGTTCCAGACCGAGATGCCTCCTTCCCTGCTTGGTGGTAATGCCCTATCAACTCCAAATGGCAATTAATGACATATCCCCGCAATGACTTCTGCAAAAATACAGTGTAACTGGAAAGTAGTTGCCCATTACAGTGATTGATCCTTGTCAGTGACTGATTTGTTATTTAACTCCCAAACAATTCATTGATATCTTTGGAAAGTGATTATGTGACCTAAGTAAAAATGTTGATCTTATTAATCATGGCAAGTTTTTTCTGCTGGGTTTCCCACGTACATGAATTATGTAGCTTGTAAAATAGGCTGTTTATTATTCTAAGAAAATACAGTGCTGTACTACAGGCAGCACGTAGTTTTAATTTTAATACTGTTAAAAATAAAATGTTCAGTGGATAAAAAGGTTAAGTGCAAGTTACTTGGTTCATGTTTTATACAGTCCCTTTGAAGATAAAGATTTTGTGTCCATAGTGAATGGTATTGTTGTTACTAATTTCCAAATCCTGGAGTCCTTATGAAGTTGCAACTAAGAGGAGAATCACCTCTTTCCCCTGAAGACCCCAGGGGTGATGAATTGCAACAGTTAGGCCTTTCTGAACCTTACAGATTCCAACATTTCTACAGATTTGCTATCTTTAATATAAGAAAATAGCCTTTATTCCCTATTGGATTGCTTTGCGTTTCTGATGGAAAGCAATAGGACTGATAACTCTAGTTCCCCTCTTCGCTGCAAGAGGGATAACTGTGAAGGTTGGTTTTGAGAGCCGAAATGCCAGCCTTGACTGGGCTGTGGTGTTTGTCACAGAAGCAGGGAGAGCTGAAGAATAAGATGTGCAATATTTCTGTTGAGAAAAGTTAGAAAAGGAGAGGGAGTGCAGCTCTGCTTGTGACTAATTGCTTGAGATGCCAGAAACGAGCAAAAGATCCCAGGAGGAAGAGTGGCTGTGTCGTAGAGGACAACTTGAAGGACAAAGTCTTCCTCATGTTTCTGCTGGCAAGATAGTGTTGAGCTAGGTGCAGAGAGGAGTCAACTCAACTTGAAATCAATTTTTCCTTCAATTGGAGCATTTTCTGAGACTAATGGGAAAAGATAAGCTCGAACCTATTCATTTTGTACATAGCAGTGCTTTGGGTGAGTCTCTCCTTTGCAATTCATCCTACTCGTGATAGGAGTAGATGCGAGAGCTGTGCTGCAAGTGGGAGCTGTCTCAGGACAGGTGCCTTGGCCAAACTGAGGGACAAAAGTCAAAACACAAATGATGAAAGCATCAGACCTATCTTTCTTGAACCAGGCAACCTGGGAACAGAAAACTTGTGTTCACTAAAACCAGCCAGGCAGAATCATGGTTTTTTAGCATAAATACTGTAGTAAAGAAAAGTTAGAGCAAAATTCTTGATGCTGATTAAAAGCAAACCCTATGGTTACAAAATCACTTTATTTTTCCATGCAGCAAGGGCTGCTCCCTGCACTTCCCTTGCTCATTGCAAGAGGAATGAAGATCACTCCATACCAGAGTGAGATTTCTTTGATTTCCATGTCTGACAGGGATGTCTGAGAATGGCAGAAACTTTGACATAATCAAATTGGTATTTATTACTTTCCTGTATATGTGCTCCATCGCTGGAGGATCTGAGCAGTATATTTACAAGACTGTCCACATCCTCTTGCTCCTGCCAATCCCCTGTGTCATTGCAAGTGATAAAAAGATGCTCTGATTTGGGTCTTGAAGACATACGTGTATTAATATCCTGTTGAATAAAAATGCAGCTCTATAGATCTTTTTCTAATTTCCTTCTATCTGTAGTGCTGCCCAAGATACTCATTATATGATCTCATTTTATTTTATTACCTTACTCTTTTTAATTTTTATTTTATTTGTAACAAAAACATAGGACGAACAGAAAAGATGACGATCAAATACAAGACCAGCAACAGATAAAGAACTTTGTAACACGAAATAGGAAATTTCTTGCTATTAATATTCAATCATGAGGGAAGAAGGTAAGATGAGTTGGTCAGGGGGAGAGAAATCAAAAAATGTGAGAAGAGCATTAGGCTTGGAAGGGACTCTTCTGTCTGAAAAAGAGTCTGGATCATGTGATTGTCCTCAAAGCAGCAAAATAGATGGGAGTGATGAATACTTGGTCCAAGCAGGTGCCAATCTGTGATGTAGCTGAATGGGGGGAAGTCAAGCTGTATCCCAGCTTGAACATCAACATTGGGATAGACTTGGAGCAGGGCTTGACTTATTTGTTGTCTGAGGGAAAGCTGTGAATGCCTGATGAGGAAGTAAAATATTAAGGTTTTGCAACACACTGCAATTTGTGAGCTGGGCAGTGATGGTGTGAAATAAGAGACACGGTCTGCAGTTTTCTGCTTCTCTCGGAGTTGCGATATGATCCTCAAGCACAAACTTCATGGAATTCTGGTTGCAGCAGGAGAGACTGCAACATATTATTACTTACATATCTGTGCATCTAGTGGCTCTTGCAGAGTCTTTTGACAAGGGGCCCTTGAGCCTTGATCCCCAAGTCTAGTCTATGTTTTAAGCAGCAACCATTAAAATTAAGGGATTTCAGTTTTTATAAGTAGGATTGTCTTGTTTGATTCAGAGCCATTGTTTGAGATATTAAAGGTGGTTACTGATGGCTGTTGTGGTTTCTGGCATTTAACATTGGCCAGGTCACAGCTGAGAAAATATTTTCCTGTTGTCTGTCTGCCTATAATGTGTCTGTGGGGTTTTGCCCCATTGGTGGCTCTCCAAAACCAATGCTCCCAACTCTGTAGGGCTCCTTGTGGTTGCCTTGTTGCAAGTGTGTGGTCCTGTCCTGATAGACTTGGCTCGGAGCTCTTGCCCGTGTGTGCCTGCTTTTCTAAGCCCATTGAAGTGAAAGTCAAGGGGCAGGTACAGAGCATGGTGGCAGTGGAAGACTGAAGGATGTTGAGATGGGTGCTTTTCACAGACTATCTGACATGCTGTAATTCACTTTTGTACTTTAGTAGTTCATTTCATTAGCTTGGCACTCCCTGTCTAAATATAAAAAATGCACACTGAAAAATCGATTACTGTCACTTGTCAGTGTGCCTCATTTACCCTGCCTCAAATGCCTGGGGATAATTGCCAACAGTGGAAAAGCTAGCAGCCTCTGACTGTCAGCAGGGTTATGAAGGCACAAAACAGGGTCTCCTATCATGACATTGGGGTTTCAGCTTTATAGGGGTTTTGAAGCTGGGTTTGGAGGGATGGTGCCCATTGCAAGCTCATTCTTGCTCAGAAAACCCTCCCTTCTCTGAATTGCTCTCAGGGACAGACCATCCCCTTTTCCTAGCTCTGCAAACTTGTCTGTAAACGGCTTTCTATGAAAGTTCGTTCAAAGAGCTGGAAGTGCTGCTTAGGGAAAAAACCTCCTTGGAGCTGATAGCTCTGAAGTAAGTCCATGTGTGTAGATTTCAAAGCTGGTTCCTCAGCTTGTACTTGTGTTGTAACTTGGATGGATTCCTGTGAGGATCCAGTATATAAAGTTTTTCTGATGAGAGGTAAACCCTGCAAGCCCATGGTTCTTGGGAAACACTGGAGAGTTGGGTGTACTTGGATTGTACCACAACCTTTCCAGTTGGAGTATAATCCAGGCAAAGATTATAAACTCTCTAGGGTGCCTTATGTTTTAGTCCTCCTAATCTGTATTTTCAGACTCTGCATATTGATTTATTTCTTTTTTTCTTTGGTGATATTAAGAATAATTATAAAAATTAAAACCTTAGTGCTGGGCATCTCTGCTGCTTTGATATGTTTTTTTTGTTCCTGGTTAATCAGCAGTAAGTCTGAGGGTGTCAGTGGGTGGTCCTCCATATCATCAGTTAATACAGCTCTGTGGACCAAACCTTGATGTCTTACAGTTTAAAGTATATTACTTGATGGAGCAGCTGAGGTTTGCCCTGTCATTTTGAGTGATATTCCATAATACTATTTAATGTGATGTTAACTTTTAACAGGGGCATGACTAAATGCTAGAAATTAATTTTTTTTGACATTCATGTTATTCATTATGGCGAATGTGAAGCTTGGCATCCTTTTTAGGCAACACTGCATCCAGCACTGATAACATGCTTGGAACATAATGAGCTGTCGAAAGATTAGAGCAATGGAAAGGTCAAATAATCACTTAAACATGGTTAAAAATTAATTCTTGAAAACACTGTCGGGCTGCTTCTTCATTGGATTTAGTTAAAATGTTTAAAGAAAACTGCCAACTCCCATAGTTGTGTTTTCCTGAGATAAATACAACAGAGATGGATAACACAGGAGAAGAAAAAAACCTCTTATGTTTTAGCATCGTTTTAGAGAAAACTAAGCACCCCGACTTGACAGGGAGGCACTCTCTGAACATATTTTGCAAGTGTGTTTGTCTCTCAGTGCAAATTAATTACTAATTGCCTGTTACGTGATGTGTTGAAATTAGCTCTTTCTTCCTCATCATAGCTTGAGACGTCTTTGCCTCCTCCTTCTTAAGGAGGTCAGGGCTTTGGCCTCCTCTGGAATCCCAAATGAGATTTGTCATTGAAGCGTAGCAAAATCTAATCTCATCCAGAGAAAAAGAAGAAAACAGACCAGAAAATGATCTGATTTTCCGATTTCATGGCCAAGGTTACCCCAGGAAGTGCTGAAAGTGGCATTTAAAGCCCGTAACTAAGGTGGCATGCCAAACTAAGCACTAATAACAGAGCAACCGTGTGGAAAGATATCGCTTTAACAATTTTACAGTTGCTAAGTGTGAAAATTGTAGTGTGGGCAAGCTCCTGGAATCTGTGGCAATTGGTTCAAAGAGCTGGAATTGATGCTCAGTGAGAAAACACTCTCAGACCCTGTAACTCTTAAACACCGATGAGGTCGGCTCCTGCTTTTGCTGTTCAAACATAATCCTGAACAGCTTTATTAAAGAGACTTCTATTTCTCAGAGAATAAAAAAAAAAAACAACACTGCTGCATAGAAGGGGGCTGGTGGCTTGGTAGGATGTGTTATCAATGTGATCTTGTGCCATACAGACCTAAAAGAAAAAGGATTAGGTGACTACACTTAAAAGATTTTTTCTTGTAGTTTTGCTTTTGCTTCTCAGACCCACAGACTTCACGTGCACGTGTGCACACTCCCCTCCCTTGAGTTATGCCTGTGCACAGCTTTACTCACTGAAAATACCTCTCTGGTGCAATACTTTAGGCATGATGCATGCGTGTCTCTGGGCTGGAGACCGTGAGATGATGTGTGTAAGGAACACGTTGAAGGATTGGATTGTAAGCAGGTGTATGTGCATGTTTCTGAACTTATCTCCAGGATGGTTTGCCCTAGAGCTAGTAGACACCTTCGAAGAATAACCTGTTGAATGAGGCTGTGCATCAAAGGGATGGCTGCTGTCTAGCCAGATATTAAACCAGCCAAAGGCCACAAATTATCAGCCAACCTTCTGATCCCAGCAAGACGAAGTGCTCATACCATGGGCCTGGATGTAGTGAGGGCTCCAGTCCCCCCTGTAAAACTGAGTTGCAAGACCTCCCTCTTCTGGTTGGTCTTGGCAACAGAGTTGGCATTGGCCATCTTATGCGTCAAATGTACAGGGACTGTGCAAGGCAATTATGTGGTGGCAGACCCACCCCACTGGAGATGGCTGGGCAACCAAGGCCGTGCAGCTGGAGGAGGCTTTGCTGGGACTGAGGGAGCTTTGCAGAATTCCTGATAGCTCTCCAGGAAACACCACTGGGAGGAGAGTTATCCACAGCATGAGGAGGATCTGTTCATGCCTCCTGTGGCTTCAGGATATGCCTGAACTTGGGCAAAGGCACTTTGGGTCAGGCTGCAGCAGTGCTGTGGCTTGATGGGCTATCTCTACAAGACACTGGGTGAGAAATTGCCATCGATGTTAGGTAGGTGCCCAGAAGTGATGATTACAATAGCCCTTTCTGTGAACATGGGAGACCTCTGAGATGATGGCTGATCCAGTATCAACATCTTCACAACTGAGGTCATTTGAGAGCCTAAATGGGGCTGCAGGAATGAAGTTTTAGGTAGCTGTTAGTTAAGGTTGTGACTCTTGATCAGCTGCCATTAGTGAGGCTTGGGTCATTAGCCCTGCTGCTCATGAATTAGGGGTGGGAATTTTAAGACTTACCTAATTGACAGCATATTTATAATCTGTCATTGAAAAGAATTTGTGCTGGCCTGTGTGAAACACAACTAGGTAACTCTTCAGGGTCCGTGTAATTCTTATGAAGACGTTGTGAAGGTTTTTTCCTCTCTGTATTTCTACCATTGTATGCCTTGCAGAGTTCTGTGTCTTTTTATCCTAGCCAGTTTAAACTCTTGCCTTTTAAAAGTGAAGATTCCTGTGTGATAGCACTAGAGAGGCAAAGTGTGTCAGTGGTTGGCTGGGCTGTAACAAGCTATTTCTGCACAAATTTCTTCTCTCACCTCATGCTGATGTTAGCGTGTCATGTTTCCAGAACCAGAAGTCTAAAGCATCTTATATTTAACATATCTCCAGAGACTGCAGCCTGGCATGCTCATGCAGTTAACGAGCTCTTGTCTTTCAAGAACAACCCAAGAAAATGTCTTGGGAACCCATGCCCTGGACTGCATTGTGCCATGGGCTGCCTAATGCAGGCAACGAGCACTTGGGCAGGTGAAACCCTTGATTGGTGGGTGGCAGTGGGTGGATGGTCCAGCACAGGCTTCTGCAGTGGCTGCTCAGCCTGGCAGCGAGTGCTCAGAGCTGGCTGACTTGGCCTAAAGATTATGACTTAATATTTCTCTTTTGTTTTTAGAAAAAAAGCTTAGAGAGCATCAGAGGACTGAAGAGCAGAGAGGGCTTCCACTGTTACCATAGTCCTTGTCTACATAAAGTCATATAATGCTGTCCATTAACTCATTTTAACATCTTTAACTGTAGCACCTGCTCCAAATCACAGAATCACAGGATCACAGAATTCTAGGGTTGGAAGGGACCTCGAAGGATCACCCAGTCCAACCCCCCTGCCAGAGCAGGGTCACCTAGAGTCCATCACACAGGAACGCATCCAGGCGGGGTTTGAATGTCTGATTTAACCTTACTTGGAAGCAAAAAGCCAAACTCTAGACTTCCTCCACAAGGAGGACTTCTGGTGAAATGAAGGAGAACCAAGGGAAATGCTGATAAAGTTCTTTCTGTAGATCCCAGTACCACCAACCTCTGTTTTGGAAGATGTTGCTCTTGCCAGCATGCCAGAAAGGGGAGGACTTTTACAGAGAAATTGTGCATGTGCCGTGCTTAAACCTCTACTCTCAGGGGCCATGCTGCCTGCTTGAAATGGAGAAAATAAAGCAGACCCACAGTGTCTTTGCAGCCCATCCCTACCAGCTCCTCCAGGCATGCTGAGGCATTGTGAAGGCTGAGAGAGACTGAAAAAAAGGTGTCTCCCTTTGAGGAACAGCCTGAGCAGCTGCTGACATTGGGAAGAGCAGCACCCTGCTGCCAGTGATTGTCCTGTGGCAAGGCATTGGGCCCTGACTGGGCTTTTTGAGGTTGGTTTTTGGGGTTTGTTTGGTTGGTTGGTTTTTTGTTTGTTTGTTTGTTCTCCACACAAGGGAATTGAATGTATTTGCAATCAGGCTGTATTGTAGTTGTAATCTATGGCATATGTGTATGTAGATTTGTCAGATTCTCTGTGTTTATATTCTTAAACAAAAGATTTGTTTAGAGCTGACTCGGTCTAAAGATGCTAGAAAGGTGGTGGTTGTTTCAATTCACCAGTATTTGGAAATACTTTGTCTGCATGGGTACTTATAACTCCATCCATTGGCATGCACTGCAGGTTTTTTTCTGATGCCCAGAATGCACAATATGTATTTACCTTCATAACTCTGTTTTATAACACATTTTATAAACATTAGCCCTTCATTCATGTGTTTTACTGAATCAACCATGTTTCTTGCAGCAGGAGTTATTTGGACCCCTGCCTCTCTACCTCCTAAATGAGCAGGTGTGAACTCACACGTTTCCAGTGACACATGGGAGATATTTCTAGGTTTATCAGTAACAGAGAGCAAGAATTGCTTGCTTTCCTAAGTGACATTTTTGTGTTGGGGAGGAGGGTTGGGGATGGGTATCGCTATACTCAGTGATTCAATCTGTCACGTGCCTGAGTCAGAGATGTCACTGCAGGCATCTCTGCGGGTCGCAGAGGCAGCTGTTAGAGGCTAACGTGTGTTAACTTGTGGTTTTGTATCTCTATCCACCTTCCAAGCCCTAAGGAAGGGTGAAGCGGGGAGAAAATGAGTGCAGCAGGAAGAGGCTCGTGGGGCAGCCTTGGAAGAAGTCAGAGTGCATTGAGTTCAGTCTTTGCCTGGGCTGGAGAAGGGTAGGGGGAAATGATGCTATTCCTGCAAGACATCACCTCTCTGATGGTTTTCTGATAGAGGCTTTGAAAAAGAGAATGAGGCCAGCCTGCCTGCTTCCTCCTTCTCCAATGAAGAAGCAGCACAGCCCCTTCTATTTCTCTGGGCTTTGGTTTACGGCCAGGCAAGTTAGTTCCTCCAGGTTGTCTCCTCTTCTGAACAGGTGGCTAATCCACTAAATAATGAAATAATGAGCCTCTATTTATTTTTTTTTTCCCCAAAAAACCTTCAAATGATGAAGCATTAGCTCCTAAACCACCTAGGGAAGCAGCATCTGGTGAGTCTATTAAGCCATATGCACTCAAATTCAATATAGCAACAGAAAAAGACAGAGTGAACGTTAATTAAGAAGTCCACTGCTAATAAGAACTGACTCTTCTGTAGAAACGATCTGTACTTGAAATACAGTTTGATTTTTTTTTTTTAAAAAAAAAGGAGGGGAAAAAAGAAGACCTAATTGTCAAAAACTGAACTCTTCCTAATATCTAATCTAAATCTACCATCTTTTAGTTTAAAACCATTACCCTTTGTGCTATCACAGCAGATCCTGCTAAAAAGCCTGTCCCTGTCTTTCTTATAAGCCCCCTTTATGTGTTGAAAGGCTGCTGTGAGGTCTCCCCAGAGCCTCCTCTTCTCCAGGCTGAACAACCCCAACTCTCTCAGCCTCTCTTCATAGGAGAGGTGCTCCAGCCCTCTGATCATCTTCATGGCCCTTCTCTGGACTTCCTCCAACAGGTCCATCTAACTATGGGTACTTGGCTGATAAACAGGTGTTGCACAGTGGTGCTCTGCAGTGGTGGTGTGGATTTAGTACTGTGGATGGAGGACAGGTTTCAGACCTGAAGTCAAGACCTGGTGGATACTGGGGTACGTTCTCTTCTCTTGGCCATGCCTGCAAGCCTAGCTGGACTTCCCTGGACTACGAAAGCAAAATCCACCAATCTCACTTTAGATTGCCTTGGCTTGTGGAGGGAGTCTGTTTTGTAGGTAGACTTTAACAGGCTTGCACAAAAATAATCAATCATTAATTTGCCCTGATATCTTTGCTGTAGTTTGATGTCTACTTGTAGCAGAGTCATTTGGAGGGTGCTGAGTTGTTTGTGAGGAAAAAAGGTTAATTTATGCGCTGTAAGCTATTCTTGTGGTTTGACTTTGTTTCAGTCCTTGCCCTGCTCTCACTTCTGATCTGTTCCCCTGGGGATTTTGACCAGAAGCCCCAGATGCTGCTATAAATTGACCTAAATGGGCAGCCAGGGTGCTGTATGGGAAGAACGCAGCTAAATTCTTTGAGGATATATAAAGTATGTGTGTCATCAGCAAAGCTCATTGCTGTGGACATTGTTATTGGAGCAGCTACCAAATGTTTTCCGTTAATGTTTCTGAATGAAATTAAAAACATGTAAAATTCCTCTCATAACTTTGACTAAGATAACCTTTTGCGGAATGGAAGTATCTGGGTTTTGGACAACCACTGGAAATTATTTAAATGCATGAATTGTCTAGCAATTCTTAGAGAAAAGATTACTTAGAAAAAAGAGTTTCCATTGAAAAGTTTTGAGCAACCATAATTATAGGTGCATCTCAATACTTTGCGGTAAAGGAATCCAGATGATGAGTAACTGGAGTGTGTTGGAGTTCTCCCAGTGCCCATTGCTCTTGGCAAAGTAAACTTATGGATTCTAGTAGCCATTTAGTAAAAATCTAGCAGTTTTACAGAAGGTTGAAGAACACTTATACCTGCCTTTTCCCCACGTGGAGAACCCTTCTGTGCTAAGGGAGTCCTTCTTTCCATGCGTTTCTTCATGGGAAGTTGTCAGTCTGAGTTTCTTGTCATACCAAAGTCAGGAACAAAAAGCAGGAGATAAAACCTCTTCCTCCAGCACAACTAGATACAGAAAGCTGTAACTGACTCCTATATTGCAAAACTCAAAATAAAAAAAAGAGGAAAAATTGATATTTTTTTTTTAATAATTTCTGCATGAAAATGCTTCAGCAGCTCTCCTTTAGATCCCGATGATACACAGGATGCATGTTTCTGGTGTTACAAAGGAAGCAGTTGTTACAACACACAGCAGAGAGCTATTGCTGCTTTCGTGTTCATGGGGACAGTAGCTAGCATCTTCCCAGATATGAACAGTGTCAAAAGAGTCTCTGGGTTATGATGGTAAGTAGAGTATCCGAGTCCTGAGGCTTGGAGATGTGCAGGGTGTGCATGCAAGCTCCAGCTTGCTTTGAGATGTAGGCATGTCTAATTGTTCTTGAGAGGTGAATGTGTTTTTCTCAAAGTCAGAGTTGTATTGTAGAGCAGCATATGCATAATGGCTGGGGATTCTGACCTACTCAGTAGGACTGTTCAGTGCATGTGTGATACACACATGGCCTTTATATTGGTTTTCAGGCTGGGAGCTGAACTACATAGGCTCATGGGATGAAGCCAGCCCTTCTCATTGCATTTCTCTCATGAGAGCTAGCCAGAAACAGAGGTCTTGGGTTGTTGGTGCTTTGTTTTGTTGTCTCTGCTCTTGTCTCTCCCTGGTGTGCAGCTGTTGATAAGCGCAGCCTTTCCAGGTCCTATCATAGAGAAATCAAAAGGAATCTGCAGTGACGTTTTGGAGCTGACCTTGTTTGCATCAAAACCATGCAATGAACCCTTGCACTGGGCAGTCATTGGCAACAGCTGCTGCCTTGCCAGACTTGGTAGCATCTCCAGACATTGTGAGCCACCAAGTTTCAGACTACTATACCATGTTGATTGCCACAGTTGTCATTATTAACCTTCTTTCAGATTTTGTGATTTCCATTCCCACGAGTGTCCCTTTCCACTTCACTCCTCAGAAATGAATAGAGTAGGAAGTTTTGAAAGGGTTTGGGCTTTGCTTCCAGCGAATAGGCTTGGATATGGTACAGTGTGAAAGTAGCCTTCCTATGTTGTAGAGAAGTATGCTCCTACCAGCATGCTTGGAGTTGCCGGGGATAAATCAGTGCATGACTTGCCCCTATTACCTATTAGGTAAGTGAATTTGCCTTGAAAACATTTTAAACTCCTCGAAGCCAATCTGTGCATCTGAGAACTCTCCCGCTTCATTCACCCAGAAGTAAGGTTGAAAGTTATTAAAAAGGGTCAGAAATGCATTTGACATCAGTGACACAAAAACACGCAAATCTTCATCTTGGGAGAGGGAGGGCCTTCAGGTAATGGGATTTAGGAAGCTTCTTTTCTCTTTAAGACCTTGTTAGGTGATGTGATTGCCTTGCCACCTAGTAACAGGCCAATAACGAGACTTTTGATGGCTGTCACTCAGCAAGGGAGGTGAATGAAGTTAGATGATGGTGATAAATTGCTTGCCATGTTGGCTGCAGAAGGGGTTAGGACAGGGCAATTGTCTGCCTGAAGCGATGTGGAGCAGGTGCTCACACCTTCACTCAGTAATGGGAAGTGCATTATATTAGATTTAATGTGTACATGCATGGGAGAGCTAGTGCTGCAAGGTATTGTGGGGTTATTATTGTCAAAAAATCCTTAAAAAGCAGGGAAAAAAACCCAGGTAGTTCGCAGAAATATGTTAATTTCTCTGGCAAGGTCAGTACAGCTCCAGAGAACAGTATTTCTGTGTTAACTGGCACCAGCAAGTTCCTGGTCCTACATTTCTTCTTCTCTTATCATTTTTTTTCCTCAGTTTTCTCTATGTAAAGTTCTTTGCGCCCTCCAGCAAATGCCACACACCTTTCCATCATGACTTTCATTCTCTCTCACTATGGATTTCTTGCTTTCTGCAGTTGCTCCTTGCCTGTGAGACAGTACCAAAGCTGATTTCAGCCCCGGTCACATCAAGGGAGGGGATGCTGGACAATGTTGCTCAGGATTGGGTGATTCTTTTAGGGATGTAAACTGAATATAGGAAAGCAAAACTCACAAGGGATGGCCCAGAAAAATGGTGCAACTGTATAAGGGAAATACAGCTGGACCTTTCTGAAGGAGCTATTCTTGGGGCTGGAGCTGAAGGATCAGCTAAGCTTTTCCTGACCTAATCTCTCTTACTAGTAGGATTTTGTTTGCTTTCCTGCTATCATTACTGGACAAGGCCAAGAGCAGATGCTTCCCAAGGTCCCCAGTTGCTGAGATGTGGCAAGTGGGGTCTTTGAGCTACATCTGTACCACACTCAGGATGAAGTGGACAAGCACTCTCCTTGCTGTGGGTGGTGTCTGTAACAGAGAATGGAAACATTCATTTATTTTCGATTCACTTTTGAGCAGATCTAATCCTGAGTCAAACAAAATTACAGTGCAAGGCCTAAACCAGCAAATCTTCCAGGTCTTCCTGCTGACTCCTTAGAAATAGCCACTCAGCTGTGTGTGTTGCCGTGTAGCTATGCAAGTCTGACTAATTTTGGTTTCCTAACTAAATCCTTGTTGTTTTGAATTTTTAGAGTGAGATTTCCAAGAGAAGCAAACTAAAATTAGGTTTCTAAATTCGTATGCAGGCATGTAGGTGAAAGGTGTGGAGTAAAACCTCTATCCCGTTGAAGCTAATCGGGAGCCTTTGGTCATTCCTGATTTTCTGGGAGGGCTTAAGTCCCTAGGGGTAGCTGGGCACTGACATTTACAGCACAACATAAAAACCCCACACTCATTTCTTGCCTAATTGTAGGAGATTTCAAAGTAGTCAGTGATACTGGAAGTGATCTGGACTTGGGTTGCTAAATTAATAAAGGTTGGCCTTTTAAATGAATTTGGGTGTTTCATGACTGGACGTGCAGGACTTCTGAAAACCTAATTCTGGCTTAGAAAGTTACCACCCAGCATCTTGCTGTTAGAGTAAATGGATGTCTGTGAAGGATGCTAAGTATTTGTTAAATTGGTCCCTTTTTGTTTTTAGAGGCCAAATGTTATCACTTTCCCTCTAGGAGGGAGTGAGCTTTGGTAGCAGCTCGGAAACGTTCCCTCACTGAATTTCAAAAGTGATCCAGAGAAATTTGCTGGACCAAGTTATGGGGAAAAAAAAAGCCTGCTTAAGCAGTATCCTTTATTAAATTAGAATTTGTAGCATGGGATGAAATATGTCTCCATAACGGGTATACTTTATGAACCAATTCTCTGTGGTGGTGTTTGATGGAGGCTTTATACAGAGCGTATTCTTTGGAATTTAGCTCGGGCACAGACACAGCTGTGAAATTTCTGGTGAGCAGCAGAAATTTCTTCATGTCCGTCTTTCAGGAAATCACTGCAGCAACATTTACATGCCTTCATACCTTCAGCAAATGCTTCTGTAGAAAGAGGATAACAAATACAATTTTTCCACTCGGTTTACTCTTAAGAAACCAGTCCTGGTGAAGTAGGCAGGTCCCAGAGGATTGGAGACTGGCAAAAGTGGCACCCATTTACAAGAAGGGGAGGAAGGAGGATCTGGGAAAGTACAGGCCTGTCAGCCTGACCTCAATGCCAGGGAAGGTTATGGAACAGATCATCTTGTGTGATCACACAGCATGTGTGGGACAGCTGGGGGATCAGGCCCAGTCAGCATGGGTTTACAAAGGGTAGGTCCTGTCCCACCAACCTGATCTCCTTCTATGACAAGGTGACCTGGCTGGTAGATGAGGGGAAGGCTATAGACATCATCTGTCTTGACCTCAGCAAAGCATTTGATACAGTTTCCTACAACATTCTCTTGAAGAAACTCGCTGCTCGTGGCCTGGATGGGAGTACCCTTGGCTGGGTCCAAAACTGACTGGATGGCTGAGCACAAAGAGTGGTAGTACATGGAGTCACATCCAGTGGGTGGCCAATCACCAGCAGTGTCCCCCAGGGCTCTGTACTGGGGCCAATTCTGTTCAGTATCTGTATCGGTGATCTGAGTGAGGTCATCAAATGCACCATCAGTAAATCTGCAGATGACACTAAGTTAGGTGGGAGTGTTGATCTGCCTGTAGGTAGGAAGGTGCTACAGAGGGACCT
>VZRW01001811.1:382716-426877 GCA_013398125.1 Aegotheles bennettii
TTCAGTTCTGGGCCCCTCACTACAGGAAGGACATTGAGGTGCTGGAGCAGGTCCAGAGAAGGCCAACGAAGCTGGTGAAGGGACTGGAGCACAGGTCTTGTGAGGAGCAGCTGAGGGAACTGGGGTTGTTTAGTCTGGAGGAGGCTCGGGGTGAGACCTTACTGCCCCCTACAACCCCCTGAAAGGAGGGTGGAGCAAGGAGGTGGCCGGTCTCTTCTCCCAAGTGACGAATGATAGGACAAGAGGGAATGGCCTCAAGTTGCACCAGGGGAAGTTCAGGCTGGATAGTAGGAAGAATTTCTTTACTGAAAGGTTGGTCAGGCATTGGAACAGGCTGCGCAGGGAAGTGGTGAAGTCACCGTCCCTGGAGGTGTTCAGAGAATATTTGGATGTGGCCCTTGGGGATATGGGTTAGTAATGGACTTGGCAGTCCTGGGTTGATGGTTGGACTTGATGATCTTGAAGGTGTTTGCCAACCAAAGCGATTCTATGAAATATTAATTGCTTGTAAAGCTAGAGGTAAATAATGGAGAGGGTGAAAACAGAAGGGGGAGGCCAGGAGGGAGTCTGTGATCGAAATACCTGCACGGCAGGGGATTGAGTTGAAGGCACTATCAGATCAAAAGTAATCACGCTGCCATGAAACCCTTAGGTAAACACCAAGTGTCCTGATAATAAATGTCATCACTGCACAACAAAAACAAAAGGGTTTTGTATGCACCTGCCTTGCTAGGACTCTCATTTGCCTGCAGCCCCTCATTTTCCCAGTTAATTTGAGTGCCAGTGGGGCTGTGGGGTACAGACACACAGGGGACTTGCAGGCAGAGAAGCCTGTTCTGTAGTTAGTGCTGCATGCCTCTTAACATGTACCTTGCAAATAAATAGTTGGTACAGTAAAACAGTCACTCAAGATTTTAAAATACTTCAGTTTCTGAATTACCAATGGCAGTGGATGTTTTGGGTTTTTTTAGAGCAGGTGTGGTTATGGTGTGGGAAGAGCTGACTGGAGTGACAGCATGAAATCTTCCAGTGCATGTAGGCCAGCATGATTTCCCATGCATATGGATGAAAAGAGAGGAGCTATTTGTATTTTCCCCAATAGGCTTTACCAATGTCTGACATATTACCACAGGTCTTCCAGCAGAATAACAAAGAAAACAATAGTTTTCCTCCGTGGTCTCATCGACTCTCTCTAAGAGTTCTGGTTTGATATTAACAAGTAAACGATGTTTGCTTCTGCTAGGTTGCCTTATGCTACAGAGATAAAATAAAATTACCAGGAAGAGAAGGTTTTATAAATGAGTTACTGGGGTTTTTTTTTTTTTGCTTTCTGAAAATAACCCAAACCAAATGCTGCCAATTGAAAGAAACAAGGGGAGAAGTCACTGAAGGAGGAGGTGATTGGATATATATTTATTGCGTTTGTAGGAGTACATTATTGCTGATTCAATGAAATAAGAAAATTGTTTAGGCTTGCCTGAATGAGCATTACTTTATCTAATCAACCTTTTCTAAATTGGTCTTAATGTACTTCTGTAAATACATTATTTCCAAACCCCAGGTTGTATGGGCAGCATCAGTCTCTTCTGCTGTGGCACTGAAACGTGCCCACCCTTTTATTCCATGTTGGAAAGCATTATACTCCTTCCCTCCCTTCCCCACCCCCTGCCCAAAAGAGGGGTTGGGAAATTGGTTGGAAGGACAATGGATCATGTGTGGCTGAGTGGGATGGGTTATTTAGTGGTGGGGTGCTAACTTCTCTGAAGGCAGGCTGCTGAGTGCAAGCCTGGACTGCTGTATGTTTAGGACTGATTTTGGTGACCCTCTGGTAGCCTTCTCATGTCCTTCAGGCCAAGAGGACTTGGCATCCTTGTTTCCATGAAGTCTGGAGTGAGTTGCTTTTCCAGGGGCATGGGAAGCCAAAGTGCTTTGGCGTTTTAAGTACTGAGAAAACTCCGTGGCTTGGGACTCTTCAGATTGCTGCCAGGCTCAAGTTTGAGGTTTTTAGAGATAACCTCCAAATTGTGATCCAGAAGGCTGATTTCATGAGGAAAAAGAGGGATGCAGTGACAGAGTTTAGTATAACCTCGGGCAAAGGAGCTGTTCTGGTGTTGATTTAGGTACAGGAAAGGGAAGAGCTGCAGTCAAACTCTGAAAGGAGCCATGTGGACTTTGCCCCAAGGAGCTGGGATCAGGGGCTGAGCTCTCCTCCTTATGCCAGTGGGCAAGGAAGTCTCTGGCTAAGCAAATAGAGAAGGGTTTGAGTGCAGGCTGATGGTTTATGCCTTGCTATCAGAGCATGCAACTTTTCCTTGCTTCTGCTGGAAATTAAGCAGGGACTGTTCCCTTAACACACTAAATGGTTGTAATTGTGTTGTTATTATGTTGAAATAGTACATCTAAAGGTCTTCATGCATGGATCATGAAAAAGCTAAGTAGCGTTACAGGACTGGGAAGCAATAAACCACGGATTCATGGAAAAAACCCCCAACAACCCTTGTCAGTTTTGCCTTTGATAAGCAGTTAATTTAGCTCAAAGCTGGCAGAATTCCCTGTAGTCTGTGTAGGGAATTTCTAGGTTATGCTGCAAACATCAGGGTGATATTTGGTTATCTGAGACAATTGATGAGTATTGGAGCATGACAGCTATTGGGAAGGCAAATTCCAAAGGCAGGATGAATCTGAATATATTATAGTGGAAAGGTTGCTATAGGTGTGTAATATGGCAGAACATGTTTTAGGGGTTATTATGGTGGTGCTGGTTAGATGGTTGGACTGGATGATCTTGAAGGTCTCTTGCAGCCATAACGATTCTGTGATTCTCTGTGTAATATGGCAGAACAAAAAGCAGGATTGTTTTAGTTAATGATTGTAGAGGCTCTGTCTATGTTAGCAGGTGGGGATGACACACTGGGGATGGATTCATAGAGTGAAGCAGCATGCTGTGCATCTTGCAAGGCCCCTGCTTTGTGCTGGCTGTGGCTTGTCCCCTTGGAAAACTCTGGAGTGTGTTAAGTGCACTCCCAGGGCTCATCTTTTGGTTAAGTTTTATCCCCCTACAGATCTATTTTGCACAGTTGGTATTGTGTGCTGGGGGGTGGCAAGTTGGGATAATTGGGAGATTCACTTCAAAAATACACTCCTGAACCAAATATTCAATGTCTAGTACATTGACATCATATCTTGCAGCATGTATTTTGTCACACTTGCCTTATTTAAGCAACTGTCCATTTTGATACAAAAACATGGTATGGTCAGTAGCTTTGCTAACCTTTTCCCATAAACAAGGGTGTCTTTCCTCCATCAAACCAGGACACTTCACTGTGCTCTTGTGAAATACACCGCACAGTTACACGACTGTGTTTTGAAGATCCTGTTGTGAATGTACAGTTCAGCTAGTCAACAGGTCTGTCCAGAGGAGACACCTTTAGCAAACAAAAATAGGAGTGTTACAAAGAGAGACAATGAAAGCAGCCTTTTTCTCTCATCTAAGGAGGATTTAGGAGACCTTTATTGTCCCTTCTGTGACATCCTGATGTTGGTATGGAGGTATCCTAGTAAAGCAATATGAAGAAGATTAGTGACCACCGGAGGAACCTGAATATATGTAAGTCTATGGAACCTGACAAGATGCATCACGGAGTCCTGAGGGAACTGGCTGTTGTAGTTGCCAAGCCACTCTATAATATTTGAAAAATCATGGCAGTCAGGAGAAGTCCCCAGTGGCTGGAAAAGCTAAACATTGTGCCTATTTTTAAAACGGTAGAAAGGAGAATCCTGGTATCTGTCAACCTGTCAGCCTCACCTTTGTGCCTGGGAAGATCATGGAACAGATCCTCCTAGAAGCTATGCTAAGGCACATGGAGGACAGGGAAGTGATTCGAGACAGTCAGCATCATTTCACCAAGGGCAAGTCCTGCCTGACCAACCTAGTGGCCTTCTGCGATGGAGTCACTACATCCGTGGACAAGGGAAGAGCTATGAATGTCATCTATCTGGACTTCTGTAAGGCCTTTGACACAGTTTGTCACAACATCCTTTTCTCTAAATTGGAGGGATATGGATTTGATGGGTAGACTGTTCAGTGGATGAGGTATTGGTTGGATGGTCATGTCCAAAGGGTGGATGTCAATGGCACAATATCCAGATGAAGATTGGTGACAAGTGGTGTTCCTCAGATGTCTTCATCAATACCATAGTGTAATCAAGTGCACCCTCAGGAAGTTTGCAGATGATACTGAGCAGAGTGGTGTGGTTGACATGCCTGAGGGACAGGATGCTGTCCAGGGGGACCTGAACAAGCTCAAGAAGTGGGCCGATACGAACCTCATGATTTTCAACAGGGCCAAGTGCAAGGTCCTGCACCTGGGTTGGGGCAACCCCTGGTATCAATACAGGCTGAAGTATAAGGGGATTAAGAGTAGTCCTGTAGAAAATGTACTGGTGAATGAAAAGCTAGACATGAGCCACCAATGTGTGCTTGAAGCCTGGAAAGCCAACTGTATCCTGAGCTGCATCAAAAGAAGTGTGACCAGCAGGTCAAAGGAGGTGATTCTTCCCCTCTGCTCTGCTCTTGTGAGACCCCACCTGGAGTACTGCATCCACTGGCTGGGTAGCTGAGCCATGGGAAACCCAATTTTAACACAAAATTAAATCTGTAGCTTAGAAACTGCAGCTGAGGAAGTCATGACTATTCATTTTAGGTGTTAAAGTATCTGTGGGCTTGGGGATTAGAAGGCGGGGATGCTGCAAGGGTGGCAGGGCTGTAAGGTGTCTCTGGGGCAAACTGGTGTGTGGGAAGATGGAAGCTATTACATTGAGGAGCTTTGCAGAAAAGCGGGCTTAAGAAATGTGACAGCAAACAGGCTGTACCCAATCCACACAAGGCAATATGGGCAGTTTAATGCATAGCCTTCTGCAAAAGCAAAACCGTCATCTTTTATAACCTTTTAAGCAGCAATCTCATTGAAAGGAAATAACAGATAGTGGTCTGGTTATTTATTTATTTGACAGACTTTAAAAAAGATGAGAGCTAGTTTCTACATTTGTTCATCTTCAGAATGACATACAGCTCTCTGAGTAAGCCACACATAAGTTTCATAGACCGTGGCGGTATATTTTGGTTTTTTTTAAGAGCTATCGGGTAAATCCAGAGACTAGCAGATAATATACTCAGCTTGAAAATGATAAGCGCAGAGATATGAAAGCCATTCCTTTTCCTGCTGTTGAAATGGGAAGATTAGTGGAAATGTCATGGCTTAGAATTCATGAAGCGATGTTTCCCCAATCAGGCATCAGCCTAAATTTCCAGAATAAAGTATATTTGTATTTTATTTCACGTGGAAGGACTCTGTCTAAAGGCATGCTGAAACAGGAGTTATAAAAGTATGTAGAAACCCTTATAAATAATGTTCTGCATTATAAGGCTGATGTCCTCATTGTGTTATGTCTGTGATTAGCTGCTATAAAATAGCCCTGCATACAACTGATAAATACTTGCTGTAACGTGCTCTGCAGGAGGAGCCTGCCAAAACACAGTGCTGCTCACTGCCTGTTTACCTGGGCTGCAGGTAGGTCCCACGTATGTCTGCTGGTGCCATGTCCTTTGGCTCTGGAGGAAGTAGGAGGCAAAATTGACTTTACTTTGAAAGACCTCCTGGCAGTGCCTGCAAGTAATTTGCTTCTTCCAGGTGGAAGCAGTGATATATGGGTAGATGTGTCCATATTGCTTCTGTCATTCTTGGGAGATATAGCTGTGCTAGAAAATGCCAGATTTAGGAAGAGTGGGGGATAGAATTTGCATAAGCATGTCCTATACGTATAAATATATCTGTAAAAAATATATATGTCCTGCTGCTCCTCAGGTGGATGTTTTTGCCCCTTGGGGTCTGTACACTAATGGGAATGAGGGAACTAGTGAACTGGAGCAGGTTAGGGAGAGATCAGTCCAACTGCTCTGCTGACAGATCTGGAGAGGCAGGAACTTATGACTAGGAGAGCGTCTGGGGCAAATAAACTCTTCTCCCACTAGAGCTGGGTACAGGAAAGGAAATGGGTGCCCTCGGCTCTTCCTGGGATAGGACAATCTTTGTGTTTCCCTGTTCTGCAAAGGAAGCAGGCTGAGAAATAGCTCTGCTTATTCCTGAAGATGCTGTGCGAGCAGAGGGAGGAGGATGCTCCCTGCTAAAGGGAGTTCTCAATGTATGTAGGAGATGCAGGACATAAAGCAGAAAAAGCACAAAATCTGATGGGACAAGATAGGAAACCTCCCCAGTTAGTGACCTTGTAATGGGAACCCCATGGGCCCAGTAAGTGTGCCAAAAAATATTGCATGCTACTTTGAGGTTGTATTACCTTTTTTTATCCAGCATGGACAAAATTCATGTTCTCTGGTCTGGGCTGAGATTTATAGCAATGCAGGATATTAGTACTTTTCTGATTACAATGCTGTGGCAGTAGGAAACTTCCATGCATCCCTCTTGCTGCTGGGAGGCTGACAGCGTGTGCCTGCATGTGTATTAGCAAGGGTTACTAATTTCTTTCGGATGCAAAACTAAAATTAGTGTCCTTTGGCTTTTTCCTGACTGAAAATGGCTTTTTAAATGTGTAAGAATCAGAAATTTTTATCTTTTTCTGGATACCTGGGTCCTTTCCAGAGCCTATCATTCACATGATCATTCGTCGTTAGGCACAGCGGGCTGGAGGTTAATTGTAATTGCACGATCACCTGGACTATTGTGTGATTTGAAGCAGAGTTTCTTTGCTGTGTCAGGTACAACAGTATATTATTTGAAAGCGGTAGTGCCAAGTTGCTCTTTAAATCTGCCAGGGAACTGAGGAAGAAGTGATTTAAGCCTTCGATTTAGTGCTCTCTTCTTGCTCTCTGCTTCAGGCCTCTTTACTAGTGATAGCAGAATGGGAGTGGAATTAAAATACAGAATTTTTAAATAAAATCAAATCAAAAGTAACAACTGAGAAGGTGGAACCCTTCATCTTGGTAACTTAATAACGTGTATCTTTGTTGACAGCTCTATATGTAAATCACTGATTATTCTAAACTATTCAATTCTCCTCCAGGAAATCCAGACTTCAACATTAAAGGATAGCTGTAAGGAATGAAAGCTTTGCGCCAATTCCCCATGGGTTTTATTAAGCTGCAGAGAAAACCCAAGGTTTTTATGCATCGTGAATAACAGTGATAGAGGGGTCAGCAATTTACCTACATCAGCGGAGATTACTGTCTTTGGGGCCGTAATTGTAAGCACTTTACTGCTTCAGTAATACATGTTTTCCACCTTGGTGGAGCAGCAGGGAAAGGAGGGCACAACTGGTTCTGCTTGGCCGAGGTCTCGTTTCATTGCTTTACACCAGAGGCAATGTCCAGGAATGCTGTGAAGGTGCACAACTCATCACGGATGTCTGTTCTGGATGTTTTTTGACAGACCTTTTTCCCAGTCTTCCCTTTTTTTGAGATGGCAGATCATTTGCGGACCTGCCTGCTTACTGGGACCAGATTTGGTGGCTTTGGCATTGTCTGATTCAGCTCTCGGGCTTGCGATTTGGTAGCACTCCCAGGCTGAACTGTAGGTTGCTTGGTCTATGTATGTGATGGTGGTGGTATGTACCCTCCCATAGCCATGGGTTGACTGACTCTCTTGTCCATCAGTGCATGTGGACGGAACCTGGGCAGTCCTGTGTGAGCTGGGATTTGGCTGGGTGCAGTAGGAGGATTGTGGTCTCTCAAGTGTTTCGAACCATGAAAACTGTGTGTTGGGTTGCATGGCCTTTGAAAGGAGAGGACAGGAAGAAGCTGATGCCTCTCTGCAGCCTGGTGTAGATGTGGTGTGAGTAGGTGTTGTGCATCCCACAGGAGGTGAGGACAGGACCTGGCGTGGTTGTGCTGCCTGTAGGCAGCAGTGGTGTGGCAGATGGTGTGTGGAGGCCCTGTGGCATTGCATGTGCTGAAAGGTAAGGTTTGGTTAAACCCCCACTACTTAACACCTTTTTTTGTGGATTTTAACTGAACTTATGCATTCCAGTTTGCTTTTAAACCTCTCTTGAAGAGAATATTGTAGAGATGCAGGAATTGCCCAGAAGATTGGAATCCCTTTGTTACCTTCATTCGTCAGGCAGTTACTATAAATCTCTCGACTCTGATTACTGTCTTTTTTAAATGCTATATTATTTTTCTGTTGTTTCATCTTTGTAATTAATTCTTACTGTGTTCATTGTAACTCATCTGCGTGCTTTTGGTCCGAAGTTCTTT
The DNA here is from genome assembly GCA_013398125.1 of Aegotheles bennettii. NCBI lineage: Eukaryota > Metazoa > Chordata > Aves > Caprimulgiformes > Aegothelidae > Aegotheles > Aegotheles bennettii. The sequence goes on from VZRW01001811.1 coordinate 390,983, forward strand.
GTGGGGAGAGACAAGCTGAAGGCTTCTAAATTTGGGGGTCCATAAGCAGAGCGTGTTCCTACGTAATCTCTGGAAGAGACAGCTTCATCACCTACCACTTCTTTCCTCAGGCTGGAAAAGGGCAGCCTTGGAAAGCAAAACTCCTTATTTAGATTTCTTCTTAAATCTAATTTCTCAGGAACAAAGGAGAGGTTGCTTTTTTTTTTTCTCTCCTTTCAAAAAAGAATGAAGACCAGCTGAAAATTTTCCTGTGGATGAGTGTACCGTGATCCTGATGCCTTCTCCAATGCTGGCCTTTTGTCTTCTTTCTCCTCTGTCTTCTATTTATATTATTCTTGGCCACCTTTCTTGAAGGAGCTATTGATTAAAGGATGTAAACTGCCTCAGATCTCACATATCAAGCTGCTCTTTTTTTCAAGTTGCTCGGTATGTGAAGAGCATCCATTTTTGCACTGCAGTGCAGCTTTACCCAGATACCTGGTCTCTTCAGCTCTTTCCTTTTTACTTTTTTTTTTTTTCCCCTTTGCCCTCCCATCCTACTAAATGGACATCTTGTCAAATCCTGTTTGCACAGACTGGCAGCTATAGAGGTGTTAGAGAAAAAGCCAGATCCCTGCACATACACCCTAACAAACGGAATCAAAATGTCAAGGCACAAGTGAAATACATCACTGTGCTTCTCTGTCAGATTTTGCTAATATCACCTGGATAAATTGACAGAGGAACACCTGCAACAAGTTAACCTATTTTTATTAGCACTTGTTTCACATACTTCTATTTGGTTATCAATATAGAGACTGCTGGGGAGAAGGCTTTCAATTATTTCCTGGCAGCATGAAATAGCCCGTTCTGCACGCTGAAAGACAGTCGGGACAGTGAAGTCGCTTTCAAATAGCACAGCAATTAATAAAGAAAAAATAATTTCACAGTCTGTTGTAAAATTAGCAATTCTTCAGAGTGTTTGGAGTTCCTGGCAGAATTAATATGCACTCTGAAGCCTTGGGCAGCCTCGGTGCATATCATTTACCCAGCAGCTGTAAGAGCAAAATGCAGAGACGAGGAGAGGTCCTCGATTGCAAGGGAAATACTGGAATTATCTGTCTGGTGATCATTCAGCAGCCTTGTTCACAAATAATCAAGAAACATTTTGATTTGGATTACATCCCTTGTTCTTTCAAGACAAAAGTAGCAGAAACAGTGGCTGGAAAATGATGCGTTAAGTAAGACGGGGAAAAAAAATTGGCAGGGAGCAACATCCATTTGAGCAGGGAGAAGAAAGTATACAATAAAAGTACAATAAATTTCCCTTGTATTGAAAGGGAATATTTTATAGCAGCTTTCTGCAAATTGAATGCATCTACATAAATAATGTAGCAACACATTTAATTGCAACTATTTATTTTTAAATTTGGCTGGATGATGAGAATTTCTGCATGGAATAATGAGCCTTGTGTTTTTGCCACTTGCACAACTTCTTTTAAAAGAAGAAATAGTGAATGGTATTTGGGCAAAGTGTCAGAGCCTCTGAAGTTCCTAGCTGTTCTTTAGTGCATCTGGAAAGAAACCAACACCCAGAAGTGCATCTGTATGGAATGGATGCTGGGTACTGGGGAGGCCAAAAGATGACAGACGGAAATATTACCCGTCCCTGTTCGAGTCGGGATACTCCCATTTGGTCTTTCAGTGCAAAGCATGCCACTTCAAATAATAGAATAAACACTGATCTTTTCACATTTGCCTTCTGCTGGTTGAGCTGTTGGTGTTTGCATTTTCAGGCTTTCTTCTTAGAAAGCCTAGAAACCTCTTTTCTCTCTTCTTTTTTTCCATGATAAGACTGATTCTTCAGATTCTCCTGCAGTCTCTACATTTTAGAGCTGCTGTGAGGATGAGCACCATCCTCCCGTGCCACCCTTGCCCACAGGGTATCACAGTGCTAGACAAAGCTTTGAAAACAAGGTGTGGAAGAGGATCCTAGGGATGGCAAACTGTTGGGGGCAGTTGCGTATGAGACACAAGATGAACAGATTGCAGTCTTTTCTTGCTGGGTGTAGGTACACCAAGCTTGAGGACAAAATGCCCTGATGCCCACACCAGCTGCTCCCCTTTCTCCCCTGTTGTTGTCTTCTAGTCTTCCTTTGAACAAATCAAAGGGGAATGGTTTCTGTAAAGCAGAAGTGTTGTTTTTTTTCCCAGACAGTCTTAAGAAGACTGTTCAAGTTGATGAGATGCAAGAATGCGGAGATGCAGCATAAATTACAAATAAAAGTAGTGCTGGGTTTCCAGGGCAAGCAGGCTCATGTAGGCAATGCTTATTTCTTTGGATTAAGCTGGAGAGCCAGGTAAGCTCTATGTGAGCAACAGTATCCCCTTATAATAGTTAAAGAATTATATCTCCATAAATTTACTTTTGACAGCTCAAAACCTTAAATAAAAAGCCTGTGAGAATGGCCAGCATTGCTGTTGCGAAGTGTGTTTCGGGTTAGTGTTTTATGGTATGAGGAGATGGATTTGGTGGGAAAGAAGTTGTGATGCAGTTTCATGTAGCAAAAGGGAAGGCAATGTTTGCTTTGTTTTGCTTCACATCTGAATTTCTGGAGCAGTTGCATATGTCAAACAGCTATTTTTGGGGCAAGAACAAAGCCCATGAAAAGAGGCAGTGGACAGGGATCCTTGCAGGATGTCTCCCTCCCGAGAGTAGGATGCTTTCGTTTCAGAAAAGTAGTTTATAGTCTGATAAAGAAAATATTGTCTTAGGATATAACTGCTTTTTTTTCTTCCTCCCTCTCCCCCCTTCTCTGGGGCTTTGCTGTTTTTCTGTCTGGTCTGGACTCACGGCACTTCTACCTAGTTCATGACAAGCATAGTCCAACTCCAGCATCCGAAAACCACGAGGCCACCTACTCAAGTAGTATTGAGGTTGGGTCCAAAATCAGGAGGTTTAAAGTGTCATGATGCATTGATTTATCTTGGGTTTGAGCATGTTTGTTCATATGCAGCAAGTCTTCCTCCAGAAATGGGAGAGGTGATACTGAGATAAATTATCTTGTTGTTGCAAGGCTGCAGGAATGGAGCTCAAGGAAAAGCTCCCAATATTGTCAGGCCAACATGGGAAGAGCCAGCAATGCCTCAAGTTGCCCTTTGGTGAGGTTGTTCCTAAACAGGAGCTGCTTGGTAGAGTTACTTGGCAAGGCAGGGGTACTGTGAAGTGTTGCAGTGTTCATCTGACCCAAAGGAGTAGTTTAGTCAAGAAATAATGTCAGTATTATTATGTGCTGTATTTATTAAACTAAATCATGAAGCATTGTATCTGCATGTGATGGGATAACCACTTGATGTTTCTGCACTTTGTTGTATGTGTGGAGCTTGCTCAGCCCTCCTTGTGAAATTTTTCAGGGTATTAATACTTGCCACGTCCTCTTTGCACGTAGTCCTTGATTTGTTGCCTCCTAACCAAAGCTGGAGCATCTCATGGTATGCATATCAGGGCAGAATTTAGCTCTGCAAAACCTGTGTCGGTAACTCCAACCAGTGTGCTCCAATGCAAAAACCCATGAGCTTCTGTGGAAGAAGGCCTGACTGAAGGGAGATATTTCCCAAGAGACATGTCCATGTTTCTTTCCATGTGACTCTTAAGTCACCTGCCTGCTGCAGAATTGACTAGCACTGCCTGTGTCTTAAATTTGCAGAAAAAACCCCCCACACTTTTCCAGAGTCACTTTCATATGCATAAACCCATTTAGCATACTTAGTCCAAGTAACACTGAATAAATCCTTCCTGTCTTTTGCTTTTGGTCAGAAGGACTGTAAAGATCCATCTCCATCACCCTCTGATGGAATTTGAATAGATGTGTTTGGAGTGATGTGTGTTTAGCCATAAATTACAGAGGAACAATTTTAGAATACATTGTCTGTAGCCAGTGCTATTAAACTTTCCTACTGAGACAGATTATCATAAAGCTAGAAGCAAACAAGCCCTTAAATATTTGAGGTAGGGTTTGAAAGGATCCTTTTGTGTAGGTGTTAGCATCACCATAGGTTGGTGGGATGCTGCCTGTTTTGGACCAAAATAATGTGCGGAGGAAAGGCTGATTTTGTACCACCTAGAAATCTTGTCCACACAAATGAAGCTGCACAAGGTAGAGCCAATGTGAAGGAAATATTTTAATCATTTTTATTTCTCTTTACAGCCTGCATATGTACGGTCTACTAGTTAAGGCTAAAACCTTGAAATGTTGGTGGAGTAAACGCACATGACATAAATCATCAAAATAAATCCTCCCAGATGTCATATTTCTTAACCACAATGGGTTGCAATTGTCCAAACCACAGCATAATTAGAGAATCTTTCTTTCTTGGATGGCTGGGCTCCAGATCCTTATGGCAGACCGAACCAGAAAACTAAAATCCTTTTAGTGTAGTCCTGTGCCAGCTAACATGTGGCTTTGAAGAACCTTATTTTCCAGGAGATTTTACCAACTGGTCTTTGAATTACTGTCTGTAATACACGTACACAGATGGACATAAGGGGGTTTTGGCTGCATAATTTTCAAGTTTGAGCCTGTCCCCCAGTTGCCATTAGGGATGTTGCTTGTTATTGCTATTCAGTCAACACCACTATCGAACTCGAGGGAGATCTGTGGCTTGTCCATCAATCCTCCCCTCGATTAGCGTGCAATGCAGCTTGAATGTTTAAGTTACCACTCTTGTAACAAAGGATAACCCGGGGTGCATGTCTTTGTGTGCAGAAATGCCAAAAACATCCTCTTGTGCCTCTTGGATTATGCACAGAGCTAGATATTGCAAGTTATGTTTACGAGCGTGCAGAAACGAATGTCTCTCTGTTGCCTTGTGTATCTTAAATCGTATTTTTCCCTTAGGTGCAGCATTGGAAATCATCGCTTCCTCTGTTTAAGGGAGTAAAATGATTTCAGTTTGTCTTCATTAAAAAAAATTGAGACAGTAATTTAAGCATAACTTAAGCACATCTTCGTCCCATACTTCGGAGAACAAAGAAAAGATACACAGAATTTTATAGACATAGAGATTTATGGGCATAGATATTTTATAGCTGTAATAGGCAGAGAGGCTGTAGCAACAGGGTGTATGATGCCTTTTTTTATTAGAAGCCAGATAGTTGAGGCTCAGTAAAACCAGCCTGAGTCTATTCCTTGTAACCAGAGAGCAAGGAGGATGGCAGGTGTCACCTGGGCTGATGTGAAGGAGCCCTTATAAATGCTTGCAAGAGCATGCAGCTGCTGGTCACAGACATTTTGGGTTTGCTAGGAAATGGTACTTCATCCCAAGGAGTGATTTCTCCAGAAATGTACCAGTTTATCCCAGGGGTTTTTTGGATAGGGAAGTTTGGAAAAAAAACCACAGAACCAAAGCACGCCCAGCTAGCCCTGCTGTCAACACAGCCAGTGGGAGCATGTTTGTGAAATGCTGAGTGCTTTTGAAAAAATCTTCTGTTTCCCCTAGGAGTATTTATTTTCCATAGCTTGCTTTCCTTCTGTGAAATCAAATGCGAATGATAGCGTGGGTTTGCATATATGCCAGGATAAATCTCCTTCCTTGCTCCTCCATCACATTGCTGAGAGTTTAGGCTTGACTCAGGTTATGCCTCATTGATTGCTTCAAAATCTTCTTTAGATCAAAGTTGGGATGTGCAGAAATATAGCCCATTAAGATCTTAATGTAATCACGAGCATTTTCAAATGCATTGTGTTCTAGGTATTTTTATGGCTTGCAAATGTAGCTGACTTGGGAATTTGATGAATTTTTCAGAGTGATGCCATGTGATGAAGTTTTATATCATTTAGAAGAAACACATTAATGGCATTAGTGGCAGTTAATTCTTAGTTTTCCAGCAACTACAGTCATGTCATAAGTTGTTGTGTGACAGTTTAGTGAGTCACGTGGTATAAAAAGTGGTATTTCAAAGGGAGGAACTAAAACTATTAATTCTAGTTTTCAAGGTTGTTTTGGTGTTTAGAGCTAGAGCTGATTTCAATGTGGAGTGAATGTAATTCAGCCTGAGTTAGCATGGGGTTGGACAGAACAACACCAAAAGACACAATCATAGAATCACGGGATGCTTTGGGTTGGAAGAGACCTCATCTAGTTCCAACCCCCCTGCCATGGGCAGGGACACCTCCGACTAGACCAGGTTGCTTCAAGCTCCATCAAACCTGGCCTTGAACACTGCCACGGAGCGGGCATCCACAACTTCTCTGGGCAACGTGTTCCAGTGTCTCACCACCCTCACAGCAAAGAATTTCTTCCTAACATCCAATCTGAATCTACCCTCATTCAGCACAAAACCATTCCCCCTTGTCCTATCACTACATGCCTTTGCCAGGTTTTCTTGGAACAAGCAAAAGCTTAAGAGTATTTCCCACTTGAGATGCATGAATTGGCTTACATACAAGGTAAGAGCTGAGTCTCTTTCTGGTTCAGAGTCCTCAGATGCCCCACTTATATAGCAAGTTCTGGAAACCAACTTAAAAGGACCTTTAGCAGATCTTGAGCTGCAGCATTGGGTGCTGGAGTTGCCGAAGGATGCTGGCAAGTCCACTGGATTCAAGCAAACCAACAGCTTTGAATTACGGTGTTTTATTAGTGGGTATTTATTTAATTCCCTTCAAATCCCCAGGGCTTGATGCAGGAAGCAATGTAGCACTATTGCAGAAAGAGAGAGCAACCCTAAAGGAGGCATAATCAGGTCATTTTACACATTTTTCTGTAGCTTTATAGCTTTGGCAGCAATTTTGTTGTCGGCCTGCAGTTCAGGGAGAGCTGCTAGGGAGGGCAGGATTAGCTCTTGGGGAGCCTGCTTGTAAATTCTGCAGGAGGATGCTTGATGGTGGGTTGCTGTAGTTCTTGAAATACTTTTTAGAAGAGCATGGAGATCGTCTGTTTATATTGGCTGGGAGACATGGAGACAGCCTGCTTGTGTTTTTGTTTTGTTTTTTCTTGTAAGTAAAAGTGCACATCAGGAGCGCAAGCTGAGGCTTGGAGCCACTCAGCAGTTTATTGATTCCACATTGTAAAGGCTGTACCTCACTAAACCCTTCTTTAGGTTTTGGATGCACTTAAGAGGCAGCAGCCCCCTCTTCTCGGTGCAAACGCTTCGAGGCATGGCAGCTCCAGAGACTAGAAAGGGATTGGTTTATTTGTAGCTTGGTTTTTGCTCAAATCCTTCAACTCTTGAGGCATATTCCCTGTGCCGGAGCGATGTGCTAATGAAGGCAGAATTGACAAGCTCAAGAGCTGCTCTCCTTTCTCCTGAACACACACAAAACATGTCCTGCTTGTGTTATAGCTGACAGCTGGCTTGGTGTGGGTTATGGGTCTGTCCGTGGGGCAGAGAGTGGAGCACGGAGTTTTACACAAAGAGTTTACACTGCTCCTAAAAACCATGGTAATCTGAGCTGTGTGTCCCTGCCCAAAGAAGTTTGCAGTCTGAAAAGGCAAATGGGACTAAAGGATGGGAAGGAAAAGCAAAGGGAGGTTGCAGTTTGGGGAGGAAACTTCAGTTTCAGCTGCACAACCTGTGCTCCATCTAGACTAGGCATCCTTATCCTCATCAATTTTTGTTAGATTGTGTCTTTTAGCTTTATTTCTGGATTAGCAGCACCGCCTTATGAGTTATGCTTGTGGTTTCTGATTACTGTGAGACTAATATGGTGCTCTGCAAGGGAAAGAGTGTAATTCCTGTTTGAGCTTTATTTTCTGGGATATATGAAAGGTCGCTTTGCTGATCCTAAGCACTTAAGTACTGTAAGCTTATCCTCCCAGCATCACAAGAATGCAAAGAAAGTAATAGGTTGGACCTTTTTCAAGGCTTATAGGGTCATGCTTCCTAACTTTTCTCTCTCCAGGGACAAAACTGTAATTCCCACTAATATTAGTTGGGTGGTGTTACCAACATGGCCACATACTTGTCTGTCAATATGGAGAGCGTCAGAGGTGGTCCTTGCTTCCAGCACTTGTAGCCTGGGGTTGATGTGCATAGGAGGTGTGGGGCAGCCAGAGGAGAAAGGAGCCCTTCCTGTTGCATGCAGCCTTCAGCTGAAGCTCAGAGATGGTTACAGCTGTGAATCATTTGATGTTAAGGCTTGCAGAAAATAATCTGTCAAGTAGTTCCAGCTGTTTGATGTAATTGGCTTGTTCTGCCTGCTTCCATCTCCCCTCACTGTTACTCCCTGCCTCGAGTACTGATACACACATCAAGTTCAGTATGTTGTCTGAAGAGGCTAGTTTTCATTGTAAGAGGACCAGTGATTCCTCCTCCATCCATCCGCATTCGAAGAGCCAGTTTCTATTAGCATGGCTCTTGTGGGACCATCTGCAAGGTACGAAGCCAGTTTCTAATCTCATAGGTGGGAGTTTGAGATCAGCTTGCACCATTACTGCTCCAGAGGCTCTTGCTCCCATCCTTCATTGCAGCCATCCCTCTCTGGACCGTCATGAAGGGCACAAGAGGCTGCACAGACGTTAATGCTCTGTGCCCACAACATTTTGTGGTTGCCTCTAAAAATAGAGTGAAATTAATTTGCTAATAATGGATGTGCTGCTGACAGAAACACATTCCACTTGTACCTAACACCAGGAGGTTGTTTATGGCATATTTGCTGTGTTTAAAAATACTTTTTTTTTTTCCTAGCAAACAATTTCATTTAAAGACTTTTCACACATCAATGGCTATTAATCAGTGAAGGAGTTATCAGTTTTAAGATTAGGAATAAAGAAGCAGATCTCATCAACAGCTTAAAACTTCATTTCTGTTCAACTGGCTTGCAGCAGATTATGGGGAGTCTTGGGTTCATCTTATTTCTCCTCCTCTTCCCACCCCCTTGGAAAGAGAGGGAGTACCATTATGTGCATGACCATACTGTGCTAGTTCTACGTATCCTTTCAAGAGCTGTTTAGAGTTAGAAATACTGAGAGAAAAATATAAGACTAAAATAAGATTTAATTAGCAATTAAGCCCCAGACACCCATGTAGTTTTAAATAAAGTCGTGTATACTTCATGAAGAGATTGTAAGGTTGACTGTCAGAAGAGGAATGGCAAGATAAAGACCAAAACCCAAGGTATGTGCAAGGTAAGCTGTTTGTGACTCCATTCTGAATCCAGTTTCCAAAATGTCTGAGACATTGCTTCTAGTGGTAGAAAAATGACACAGTGCCAGCCCCTGCTTTTGGTTGTTGAGCTCAGGCAAGACTGGGCCCATCCGGCTACCATGGTACCTGCTCTGCATTGTGGAGGCATAAGATGTCCCTGGGTCAGCTTTTGTGTAACAGCATCACAGAATCCCTGTTTATTAGAGGATTGCTGCTTGAACCACCTCACCAGCCATCCTCTCCTTTGTGTCATGTACAGGAAAACAGAAAAGGGTACAGAGAAAGGCATTTATAGTAGGTACTAGTTGTGCCTGAAACACCTATGCAGCTCCAGCTGCTTCTGCCTCTGAGCACAGTAGTGCAAGTGCGAGAGGGTGAAAGCTGCGCAGGGGAGACTGAAAATCCCCCTCCACCCTCCCAAAAGCATCTGCTGCAGGCGTCTGGACTCAGCACACCACTACTCACTGTCCTTTTGGTTTTTTTTTGCACGTCATCTTTTTTCCCTGAATCCTTCATTTCCTAACCAACGTGAATATTTCCTCTGCTGGCTGTTTGTTGTGAGGACACGTTGAAATCTTCAGCATAATTTAATGCTCTTGAATGTTCCTCCTTGCACCTTTTGGATAGAGAAGGGACTTGTCTGACCCACGGGAACCTGCAGATTATACAAAAATTGGTCCAGTTCAGTTTTATTTCACGTCCCTCATTAAAACATGGGTTATTGGCATTGTACATCTGTTGGCTCTGTACTTATTCATAAAAACCAAACATTTCCTTTGAGCTGAGCTGCGTATCATACCATCATTAACAAGCTGCACCTCGTTGAAAATCTGTCAAGGAAATCTGACATATTTTGCATTTGCTGCTTTGCAAAAATTAGAAGCATAGCAAATTCTTGTGCCGTAATGATTTTCTGTCTTGATGGGACATAATGAGATAAATTCAAGTCCTTTTTTGAAGGCTAATTACATCGAGTACACACTCGGCGTGGACTGCCCCTGTGATATGTTGTGCATTTTTGTGCTTTTGTTTTGCATTTTCTATTGTCTATGTGTGCAAGTGAGTTTGATTTGGCTTTGAAATACAAATTGTAGGCTAGAGAGGAGCTGTTTGGTGGTCTCCTTTCCCAGAAGACTCTCCAGAGATTGAGTAACAAGCCCTTGCTGTAGGTAAGGCAGCATTTAAAGGTGGCTGTGAAGCTAATAAAAGAACTTTGTGTTAGAAACTGGGGAATGTGCCATAAAGCATGAGGGCAGCAAATAGCCATCAAAAATAAATTCAGCCCTAGATCTGTTCGATGGTCCTGGTGTATGAACACAAAGCAGATGAACTGTGTCCTGCAGAGCTTGCAGCCTGCACGTGTGGAGCAGTAGGTAGATGATGAGTGACTTTGGAAATAATGTTTTTAAAACCTGTAAATCCCTCCAGTCGTACTAGTTGTTCTCTGCCTGTCTCGTGGGAAGAAAAAGGAGCTGGGAGAAGGTGTGAGAGGGTGCCTGGTTTTGGGAGGTCAGCGGGGATGCTGGAGATGAGCATTCCCTACAGTAGGATGGAGAGTCTGCAGATGCATGATGGAGACTGGGCAGCCCGTGATGGGCTTGGGAACTGCTTCAGGGTTGCATGGCACTCACTGTGAGAGCTTTGTGGTCCAGGCAAGAGTGGAGGCGGGGCCTAGGGAAGGTCCATTGGATGCTCTTGGATCATCCCCCTTTTGATGAATGAGTGATCTTCATTGTCAAATACATACTGCTTGGCTCTAGGAGTTAGGACTTGATGTGCAGGTGGCTCACCTTTGGTGAAGAAGCTAATGACGCAAAAGGGAAGATGTTGAGAGAGTTTCTCTGGTATTGCAGGAAGCAGAGACAACTTAAGAGGCAGTTGTTCCAGTTGGCCCATCAGAGGAAAAGGGGTCACTAGTGAAAACCTATACTTTATCCATGGTGAAGATGAATTCTGTCATTACTGGCTGAATTTTAGCATATGACCTTTGTGCTGTGGTTGTCTGGGATGTTCCTGGTGGGGTAATATTAATGCTTTTGCTGTGACCTCATTTCCTTCGCAAGTACAATGGTGGAAGTTTGAATGCAGATGGAAAAGCTCTGGAATTTCCAGGTAACTCCTGTAAGTCTGATAGCAGACCTGTGCATCTTTATCATACCGTGCAGAATTATTTTACAGCATCACTGAAGGAAAAAAAAGTAGCAGCACTTTGGAGCTGCTTTAACATGTCTCCATGCCTCTGCTTTTTGAGACAAACAGAAAATCAAGTGTTTATCCTTTGGCTAACAGTGGGTTTGTAATTCTACATATAATTGTAATCGTATCTACATCTGTATGATTACAGGGCCAGCTGTTTTTTTCCTAAAGCTAGGTTGGATGCGTGCGACCCTGTGGCTGTCGCCGCTGCTGGCTGAGCATGTGCATGCAGGTGAAATGCAGAGTGCTTCACTTAGGTGAAAGAGCAGTGATTTCAGAAAGCTGGAAACAAGATATTACTGTATTCACTTCAAATTATTTTTTTTAAAAAAAGAAAAGAGTCCCAAGCTACCCTTATTCATATATTCTTGAGAACAAAATTAGTTCTCTGTATTGGGTTTGTGCAGCAGGGTTTTGATAGTGGGGGGGCAACAGGGGTGGCGTCTGTGAGAAGCTGCTAGAAACTTCCCCTATGTCTGACAGAGCCAATGCCAGCTGGCTCTAAGATGGACCCGCCACTGGCCAAGGCTGAGCCCATCAGTGATGGTGGAAGTGCCTCTGTGATAACAAATTAAAGAAGGGGGAAAGAAAAAAAACAGTGCAATTGCAGCCAGAGAGAGGAATGAGAATATGTGGGAGCAACAACTCTGCAGACACCAAGGTCAGTGAAGAAGGAAGAAGAGGAGGTGCTCCAGGCACCAGAGCAGAGATTCCCCTGCAGCTGGTGGTGAAGACCATGGTGAGGCAGGCTGTCCCTTGGAGGTCAATGGTGGAGCAGATATCGACCTGCAGACTGTGGAGGTCCCCACGCTGGAGCAGGTGGGTGCCCAAAGGAGGCTGTGAGCCTGTGGGAAGCCTGTGCTGGAGCAGTCAGTTCCTGAAGGACTGCACTCCATGGAAGGGACCCACACTGGAGCAGTTTATGAAGAACTGGAGCCTGTGGAAGAACTTAGTTGGAGAAGTTCATGGAGGACTGTCTCTCGTGGGAGGGACCCCACGCTGGGGCAGGGGCAGAGTGTGAGGAGTCCTCCCGCTGAGGAGGAAGGAGCGGCAGAGACAGCGTGTGAGGAACTGACCGCAACCCCCAGTGCCCGTGCCCTGCGCCGCTGGGGAAGTGGTGGTAGAGAAAATCAGGAGTGAAGTGATTTGGGCCTGGGAAGAAGAGAGTGGGTCGGGAAAGTTGTTTTAAAATTTGTGTTCATTTCTCATTACCCTACTCTGATTTGATTGGTAATAAATGAAACTAATTTCCCCAAGTCGAGTCGGTTTTGCTTGTGACAGTAACTGGTGAGTGATCTCCTTGTCCTTGTCTTGACCCACAAGTCATTCAATATATGTCCAGCTGAGGAGGGGAGTGGTAGAGCAGCTTTGGTGGGCACCCTGGTGTCCAGTCAGGGCCAATACTCCACACTCTAGTGTCATGTCTTTGTACCTCATCCCGCGTATATATTGGAAGGAATAGCTTACGTGGTGAGCATGTCTGGTTCAGGCTATACCCAGAGCAGTCTGTCTCACACAGAGCACTTACAAATTCATCACAGGTTTGCAGGGGGAAAGACCCCAGGGAAGTAACCTCATCATGATGTCTTAAAGCTGTCGATCTTGAGATCCCGTCCACCACTGTGTTGCTATTTGTTTACTGAGACATTGATTTCTGGGTGTAGAACATCTTAAACAAAAAGCATGAGATGTATTTTACCTATTTTTCTAAGATTGAATGAAAAAAAAAAAACCACAAACACTGTAATGTTTTCTAAAGCAGAGCCCAAAAGATGTTACTTCTAATACATTCAACAAGGAAAGTAAATACCAAAGGCAGATGCTGGGGGAAAAATAATCGGCAGCTTCTTATTGTCTTTTCATGCAGATATTTAAGTATGCATTGTTTGTTAGTGGCATAGACTTTTAAAATGTGCAAATGAAATAGCTTGCAAGTGTTTGTCTGTTTTCTAGCTGAAGATATGTGTGGGGTTCTTTTTAAAAAAAAGGAAATGTGAAAACACTAATTTTATGATGGAAGAGCTTAGTCTGTGGTTCTTCTTTTCACAGTATGCAGACCTGGGTTCTTCAAAGCTTCACCCCACAGTCCATCCTGCAGCAAATGTCCCCCTCACAGCTACACGCTTGATGAAGCATCCACATCTTGCCTGTGTGAAGAACACTATTTTAGGAAGGAATCAGACCCACCTACAATGGCCTGTACAAGTAAGCATGTGCTTATAGGGTTGTTTTAATCCTTTTGAGCTGTTCCTGTACTGTGATTAGACATTATGATCCTAATTATGCTTTTACAGGCTCTGGGCTGGAGTCTGAACAACTCTTGACACTTGTAATGTCTTTGGCTTTGGCCACCATGCCCCGAGTTACAGGAGAACAGACTTTTCAAAATCTTTCGCTTCAAAAGCTGGCATTAAACCCAGGAAGCATTTTTGTAATGGATGCTCCATCTCTCACTCTCTGCTCATGGACAGACTCAACCAGCAGCATGGTGTTCAGACATCCACATCAATGCGTGCATGGGTACTGGTGTGGGGCACAAATGTGGAGAAAATGATGGGTAGCGCTTGTCAGCAGTAGGCATGGGTAGAGTCTACATGGTCCTACTTAGTGTCATCTCTTAGCTCATTTTTAGTAAACAAGCAAGGAGAGAGCCCTGCCTTTCTAAACCACCTGGATATGGTTGTTCTTCAGAGTAGCCTCAAAACTGCAGTGGAAACTGCTCTCCAAAGCTGCAGAAAAAATGTGGAGCTTATCCCCTCGGTGTAGGGTAGTATAACAAGCAGACTGGGGTATTGGGAATCCAAGGTGGAGTCGGTGGAGTCAGAATCACTGATTTTGCCCTTTTTCTGCTATCTGTGAGCTATCCTGTCAGCTGTACCGTGAAAGTTTCTTGTTCGGTTTATGTTTCAGATACTTATGACCACAATTTGCGTGCCCCCAGCTAGCCCTACCAAGTGTAGCACAGACCACAGGTGTTTGCTAAGCTGGGTCTGTCGTGCTCCGAATGTGATTTTTGCAGTGCAAAAATGGTTAAAAAGGACTGAAGAGGAGCTGAACTACTGGAACAGGAGCAGGTAGAGCTTCCAAGGAACTTAAGTGATGTAGGAAAAAATAAGTTTGAGTCCATACACACTCGGAGGCACTGGGCAACGGTGCAGATGTGGCTTTCATACTGTTGCCATGCATCGTGCAGTCATGGTAGTGGCTTTTTGTGCCTTCATCCCAGTGAATACAGATGTCCTTCCTAGCTTCCCAAGTTTGCACTTCAAAAAGAGAAGGAAGGAGTCTTCTCCTCTTGGAGAGATGCTCTCACAAAGGCAATTGTCTTCGGCATGTCTTTTGGAGGGGTAGCTAGGGCAGGGTTACAGCATGAAAAACTTTGATGCCAGGGCTTCTTGATGTCCATTTTGCTTCTTGTCCTGACTTAAAAACTCAGATAAATGAGAGATGATGGGGTCCAGTGTGGTATTGGGAAATGGGAAGGGAGAGGAGTACTCTGAGCTCTGGAAACACACATAAAATGGGCTTTTCTGTTCAGGCAGAACCAAAGGCAGGGACTAATGCAGTTATGTCAGGCTGCTGATGTCCACAGTGCCTCCTGCCCACCAGCAGTGGTGTTGCTCTCTGTCCCTCCTCAGGACGGAGGGGTACGCATCCAGTCTGTCCTGCTGGAGAATTAGCACAGGGAAGGAGCTGCCATCCCAGAGGAAGAGTTTTGTGCATGCCTGTCACCTGAACGTAGGGCAGGATTTTCAGAGAGGCACAGGCGTGTCTGGTGACCAGCTCATGTTAAAGAGAAATGAAATTTGAGTGCCTGTCTCCCCCAGGTTTCTGGTACAATTTGCATCCTGTAGGTAAAGGCTGTAATTTCCGATTCTGAAAATACCATGGGATTTTCTTTTTATGTTTGTCTGGGGGGTTTATGCTTAATTGTGTTTTGTTTTTGGGTTTTTTTTTGTTTGTCTGGAGGTTTTAATGTTTGGGTGGGTTTGTTTCAGGGTTTTTTGTTTTGAAAGCTTACTATAAGCTAGTTTAAAGTGCAGGCTTGGTGCCTGAAGCTGTATTAGGATATGGCTTGTCAGGGTACCGAGTGCTTCTGGGGCAGATGAGAGGTTCAGTGCCAACCAAGGCACTGCTCAGCTCCTGTCGCCTGCTGCAAACCCCAGTGCAACAGTTGAGGATATTGCAGCATCTCTGCTGGCATTCACACTTACAACCCCAAAGGCAGAGTGGATCATCTGAGCCTTCTCCATGTGCTTCACTTACCCTTGCTTGCCCTGCGCATCCTTTCTTGGAATTTTATCCTAATCCAGCTATAATTGTGCTGAAGATGGTGAGGAGGGCCCATGTGCTACCCTTGCTTGGCTTGGCAGGGACAGTAAACAATAGGTAGTGACACTAACGTTTAAAACCAGCCCAATCAGATCTGGAAGGGAACATCTCATCCTGAACTGAAACACAAGCGAGACACACTTGAGTCGTGACTGGTAGGAAAATATTGCAAGTTTTTTGTTTGTTTTTATTATTTATTACCGCAGAAGTTAATAGTATTCATAGGATTCCCTCAACTTGAAATCTACTCAATTTTTAGAGAATAATCAATGTCCTTTTTCAGCTATACACCTGCAAAGTCCCCTTGCCAGTCAGTACAGCTATAAAATGACATTTTCCTAATTTAAATGCTTTTCATTCCCAAGCTGCATGAATCTCCCCACTACCATCACTAAAGAAAACTGCTACACCACTGTCAACTGCTCAGATAAGTACAGTAGAGAGGGAGGGAAAAATAAGTACGTTTTATTTAACTTTTTCAGTACCTTAAGCATGTTTTTTCAGTAATGATTGGTAATTTTGAAATTAATAGTACTGTGATGCAGCCTGAAATAATTATTGCCCTAAGACAAAAAACAATGCTTGATCTTGATATGGGCATTTGAGATTTCTCTTAGTATTGTTATGTATACTCCAGGAAGTATTTGTGCTTTATTTCTTCTTAAGTAATCCGAGCTTCAGTTCCTTGCACAACATCTCTCAAATAAAAACAAAATTACAACTTTTTTTTTCCCTCCCATCTCTAACAAGTAACCCTATTGCTGTTTAGAGCATATTGGTGAAATATTTTTAGTAGTATGCCACATGGGACCAACTGAAGATTTTATAGTATTTAGGGTAATATTCTACTTGCAAAAAGTTTACAGTTAACTTTGAGTGTGAACATATATATATATACACACACACACACACACACACACACTTTTGTATCTCAAGGGTAATTTCTCTCTCAGGTTATATTTATTTTTAAAATAAATGCATCAGCAAACAACAGGGTTGTTCTCCATCAAGAAAAATAACAGTATAACTGTGTTCAGAAAGTATCTGCCTCTGGTCAGTAAATTGTGGTGCAGTAGGGGTGACTCTTACCTGCTTAGGGCATAAAGTAGGAAGTAAAAAAAATATGGATATAAAAAAAAAATCTGTAAAGTAATATCTTTGTCCTTGACCAAAGCAGATTGGAAATTAAAACAGACCTTCTTAGCAGATCTAGGGCTCCCCTCTTCTGAAGATAAAACACCAGTTTGTTCTCCCAGCTGTGATTTATCAAAGTTTTATCCAAGTGCAGTTTCAGGATTCTTCAAGTAGATCTTGTTAAATATCTGTAGACTAATAAAGACCTTTCTCTGAGCCCCATAAGAATGCTAATTTTATAGGTTATAAAGTCCCACTAGCTTCAGAGCGCTTCCACTGAAGTTGATGTTTTTAAGCCTTCAAGAAGAGCAGCTGACTCTTCTGTACAAAGCGAATAAAGACCTCTGGTGACTTTACAAAAGTAATAATTTATCCCCTGTTAAAGGCACATTGTCCAGTAAGTGTTTCTTGTGCCTGAGTTCTTTATTTTTTCCTAGAGTACTGGTAGCAGTAAAAGGGAATTCATGCAGTGGAACTAAAAACAGGACAATTTAACCGATAAAAAAACATATAAAAACACAAAAGTGTAATATATATAACTCCACACAGCTCCAATGATAAATTTCATAGCTTCTATCATATCAGTATGAGTATGACAGTGCAGAAAATAGTCCTGACTTGGACTGCACCTTGGTGTCAGTAGCTAAATAGCACTGGGTCCCTGCGGCACAGATTGCAAGCAGCTTGCTTCCTATTCGTAGTGATCTGAAGTAATCACAGAACAAAACAAACCTGATCTGCCATTTCCTAAACTAACTTAGCTTTGATCTTTAACTACGTTTCCCCCGAATAAAAAAAAAAATATATCAGGATTATTTATTTCCTCTGGCATCAAGTTTCTTATAGAATCAGAACAGCTTGAGTTGAAATCATGGCAGTGTTTTATTAGTGTTACCAATTTTATAGACTTAAAAATGGAATAGGAATGGGAAATAGAGAAAGATGCTTCTGGTTTATAAGGTAATTTCATTTTTGCAACACTGCCTGTTTTAAATAATGAATTGAGTTTAATTATCACAACAAAACAAGATGACAGCCTAAGACAGGCTGTTAAATTTGTATGGATTTTTAACTGGTGAAGCTACTTGAAGCTCTTTTCAAGGAACTGCTCATGGGTTTTGATAGCTTCATTCGAACTGAAGGGCAGTGTGTTGCCTTCCCTCCTCTACCTTCCTTGGAAAAATACCCTGTCTTGGCTGTATAGCTTCTGGTGGTGCTGTGACTAAAATCCATCCTAGCTTGCTTTGATAGATTTCCCCTTTCTTCCTTGTTCATTAGCATTCCCTGAGTATATAATGTATGGATCTCTTGCATGAGATTCCTGCTTGTCCTTTCACATTGTCTTCAGGGTGTATCTGCAGCTTGCCCTTCATCTCCAACATGAGCCTGTTAAAAAGGAAATGCTTGCAGCACCTTCTGCAAGTAAGCAGTGTTAAAGGTGTCTCCAGGTGGGCTTTGCTTGCCTAGCTGTGGCCTTTCCCAGCAGGATGAAGGAAGACAGCTTGCCTTTTGCAGGAGCTCTGGTACCTGTGCAGCAGCTGTTCCTCCTTGGATAGCCTTGCCAGCACCACGCCGGCATCCTGAGTGGGGAGGCTTGGCAAAATAAGCAAGTGTGATGTGGCTAACCAACCGTGCTAAAGCTTGGCAGGGACCAAGAAGGCTGACGTTGAGTAGCTGGATACAGCCGTGTTTCCAGTGGGCTGTGTAGGTCACCATCTGCTTTGGGCTACATTGAGTGTCTCACTTAGGTGTGATTTGGATGCCCAACAAGTTTTACTGTTGCCAAATAGTTGCTGGGGAGAGGCTGGTGCATGCAGAGGAAAGATTTGTGTCTAAGTAGCGTTAAAACCCCAGTGAGTGTGCTTTGTGAGTCCCTAGGGCTAGTAATGTAGGAGCAGTGGGGCATGGACTGGGGAATCTCGCCTCTGGTGAAGCCAACAGTGACTTGGACAGAGCAAAGATTTGCAGCTCCCTCGGCAGGAAGAGCAAGGAGAGCACCAGAGGCAATACCGAGGGGTGGGGTGCTCCTGTTGAGTTTGAGCCAGCTCTGTGTCTTGTCCTCTGGTGCAGGTGGCTGCATCCCAACATGGACCCCTTCAGGTGAGGTGGGAGTGCTCAAAGCAAATCCTCATTCTCCCAGTTCTTTGAGTGCTGCTGCAAATTGTCCCTGTGTACTTTCTGGCACGTGAGCAACGGGGCATCTCGGTTCAGCCTAGAGAGTAGTAGAGAGCAGGATGACTGATAATACTGTTTTTACCATGTGTTTTTCTCACTTTACAAACCAGGACCCCCCTCTGCTCCTCGGAGTGCCATCTCAAATGTTAACGAGACTAGTGTCTTTCTGGAATGGATTCCCCCTGCTGATACTGGTGGAAGGAAAGATGTGTCTTATTATATTGCATGCAAGAAGTGCAATTCACACTCAGGTCTGTGTGAGGCGTGTGGCAGTCATGTCAGGTACCTCCCCCAGCAAACCGGCCTGAAAAACACCTCTGTCATGATGGTGGATCTCCTTGCTCATACAAACTATACCTTTGAAATTGAGGCAGTGAATGGAGTGTCCGACCAGAACCCCGGAGCCCGACAGTTTGTGTCTGTAAATGTAACCACAAACCAGGCAGGTAAGTGGATCTTCAACCTGGGGAAATGTCTGGGGTGGGAGCCCAAGCCAGTTAGACCTGGTGCAGACCTCCCTTTGAAATGGGTGGAAGTGCCCAGCATGGAGGGCTGGACTGTGGCCTCTTCAAATATGGGGGGAGGGGGGTGTGTGGTTGTGTCTCATAGGTTATAATTGCTGCAGTCTTCAACATGTTTCCTTCCAGCAGGACACACTTTTAGGATTCATGGCTTTTTCCTTTTACACTGAGCTACTTGGAGATCCCTCCACTTCTTTGAATTTTGGTGTATCTACCTACTAAACCAGAAAGAAAACAGTTGCCTCTCCTGGTGGGAAAGAGGAATTTCGAAGAGTTCATTTCCATTCCAAATGCCAGTGGTTAAAACATCCTAAATTTGCAAACAGTTACCCTAAGAAAATTGTTTTGACTGACTTTAGGAAATTTAATCCCTCTTTGGCAATGTGCACTACCAGCCCAGAAGGCCAACTGTATCCTGGGCTTCATCAAAAGAACTGACCAGCAGGTTGAGGGAGGTGATTCTGCCCCTGTGCTCTGCTCTGGTGAGACCTCTCCTGGAGTACTGCATCCAGCTCTGGAGCCCTCAGCACAGGAAGGACATGGACCTGTTGGAACGAGTCCAGAGAAGGGCCACAAAACTGATCAGAGGCCTGGAACACTTGTGCTGTGAAGAAAGGCTGAGAGAGTTGGGGCTGTTCAGCCTGGAGAAGTCTCCAAGGAGACCTCATTGCTGCCTTACAGTACCTAAAGGGGGGCTGTAAGAAAGATGGGGACAGGATTTTTAGCAGAGGCTGTTGTGATAGGATGAGGGGTGATGGTTTTAAACTGAAGGAGGGTAGGTTTAGGTTAGATATAAGGAAGAAGCTTTTCACCATGAGGGTGGTGAAACACTGGAACAAGTTGCCTAGAGAGGTGGTGGATTACCCATCCCTGGAGATGTTCGAGGTCAGGTTGGATGGGGCCCTGAGTAACCTGGTCTAGTGGGATGACCATGCCCCTGCCCATGGCAGGAGGGTTGGACTAGATGACCTTTAAGGTCCCTTGCAACTCAAGCGATTCTGTGATTCTGTGCACTATGATGTTAAAGTGACTGGACTCAGGCTAATGAGATATGGTTGTTGTCACTTTTTCTTCAACAAGGGTAGGTCTAAGATGTCAGTGCATACTGTGCCCTTGGGTTTGCACTGTACAGACAGAGATCATGTAGACTGGTTTGTTCCCCTCTGTCCAGAGCTCGGATCTGTTTGCTTTTCCTCTGCCCAGCAGTTGAAAATTCCTGTTGCCTGGGACACGGGCAGGGAGTTGCTGATGCCCCCTGTCATTTGGAGGTGTGACGGGAGGCAAAAACATGATTACACCTCCTTCCATACACATCAACACACCAGGCACATCATATGCCTCCTTTAAGTCCTGGAGACCTTTCTGTATCCTCCTTCTCGTGCCCTTCGTGCTCTGTGTTTAGGGTCTCTCCCTTTGCCTACCTGGCTTGCTTTCTGTCATTTAATTTAGGGTTCCCCAGTGACACTTGCCTGCTGCAAAGCCCATCCAGGACTGTGAACTGGTGGCATTTGGAACTGTGAGAACTGTGCTGCCAGATCGCCGGAGCTATCCCTTGCCTTCTCCTTACGGACAAGGCTTAACCAGGAGACCCGGTGCAGTATGCAGCATAACAGCTAGATGGAGATCGGCAGATCCTCACTGTGGAGCACAAAAATGCCAGCTGGAGCAGGTTTCATTCCTGCTACCCCAGGTGTACCTGCCTGAGCTTGGCAGCCAGCAGCAAGAGAGTGTGATTGCACTGCACTTCACCAGATACCTGTCCTGGTAATCGGACTGGGTTGTTGAAGTGTTGGACAAATCATTTGGATATATCTCAGGGAGAGGAAATAAAGGCATACTGGGGTTGCTGCTGATGGATGTGGCAGGAAATCTCCTGGAGGAATATCGGTGGATGGCAGTACGACACCTGTTGAAGGCACCTGTTTAATGCAGTTCAGTGGGTGTCCCACTCCCAATGCCATTTACTGTTTTCCTGTTGCGAAGGCTGCTCTGTTGTTGGGAAAAGTATATTTTCCTGTTAGTGGGTTTGCATTAGTATTTCATTGCTGGCATTGGATTTTCCCTGGTGTGCGGAGTTAAATCCACATAAGCCCCAGTAAATGTAGCTGCACAAAAGGAGATGATACACTGCTGATCAGTGCAGACTGTGAGGTAATGGCCCTGGTTTAAGAGTTATGTCCCAAACTCCACATAGTTGCATCAGGGTTTATCCACGTAGCTGCCTTCCTGTGCATCAGGCCAAGAATAACCCCCTTGCACAGTTACCACCTTCAGCCTTGTATTGAAAGACCCTTCATAGGAAATGGTAGACCTGTGACGAGCGTGGCTCATGCTAAGCACAAGTGGGTAAGTGTAGCTTCTGGGTCAGTCTCACTGTTTATATCCTGGTGGAGCCGTAATCAAGGGAGATACTAATGGATCAAGCCCTGTGTGTTTAATTCACTGTGTGGTGTGGAAATTGTGTCTGTATGCTCTTGTGTTTGATTCAACAACAGGAGGTTGAATCAAACCTCTGTTCAAAGCAAGGAGTGGTGACTGTTTTGTTGTCTCTCTGGCTGTCCCCACCGTTGAGAACCAGGTCTGTCTGCTGGAGCTGGAGCATCAAACGTGCTTCACAGTAATGTGCTTTCTTGGCACTCCCAGAGGTGATCATTGGTTTGTCCATGCTGGAAATAAAGCAGCTTAGAGGGAGGCTTTTCAAATCAGACTAGCTGCCAAGCACGGAAAGTGAATATCTGTTTTCTTAAGGTGCATCCGAAAAATGTCCTTTGAGGCAAGTAATGGAGGTGTGCGGGTGGAATGATCCATGCCTGGCTATGCCCAGAGATGCTGAATATCTCTGAAAAAAACCTCACCTTCAGCTATCCTCTCTCAAATAAGAGCAGGCAAGGGCACATGGGACTTTGGGGACCCATCTTCCCCCTGAAATTACCACTGAGAGATGCAGCTCTGGGGCCTCATCCTTTCCCTCGCACAGATTTTCTGATGACATGATTATATTTTCATGAAAGCTGGTGTAATGAAGTTGAGTCACCAAAGGCACTGACACAAGGCCAACTGCAGCAGTAGGAGAAATCCTGCTACATGAATTGCTGGCTGCAGAAAATGAAAAATTGCATGCTGAGGGATAGGTCTGGCTGCTGGAGTCCCACTGGCAGGTATTCACTAACCCAGCACTGCAGAGAAATGCCAGGGTTTGTTTTGTCGGTTTGGCTTTTGTCCGTCCCGAAAAGACCAAGCTCATTTCAGGACTGCAGAGAATGCTCAGGCAGCAGGATGCTGGGCGCACCACCTCTTCTACACATGGAAGCTTTTGGCAGCAGAGACTACCTCTGATTTGGGCTCTGAGAGGGATTACTTCCTGAAAAAAATGTATTTTTCTCCAAATAATTTGTTCATTTCCCACCCAGTTTAAAATAATAAGAAAATAATTGGCACCAGCAATCAACCTGGCATTTTCAGACTTGGGTAATTTTTCTCTGAACTTTTGAAGTCATATTTGGAAATACAGCAGGGAAATAGTAATGTTTTGTGCCCAAGAGGCTGATCTCAGCTGGTGACCCCATCATGCTTCTGCTCCCCCAATCCCTGGGGTCCTGATGGTACTTGGGGTGGGACCAGTCCGTATTGAACGCAGTGGCCTTAAGCTCTGGATATAGGACTAGTTCCCCTGTCACCCTCTTGCAGTCCCCAAACCTCTGTTGTTTCTGTGGGATTTTGCAGATGTTTTCTTCTGGAAAACATATATCTAAAAGGCATGAGCAATGCCACAAGCTGGGGGAGGTGGGATGTGCGCTGGCCTCCATCCGGACTGCCCTATAGCTGCTTCAGGCAAACAGAGGACATTATTCCCTTCACAGACCCATGAGTTGTCTAAAGCATGATTCTCCCCTATGGGTTTTCTGCAAA
This sequence comes from Aegotheles bennettii, assembly GCA_013398125.1. Classification (NCBI taxonomy): domain Eukaryota; kingdom Metazoa; phylum Chordata; class Aves; order Caprimulgiformes; family Aegothelidae; genus Aegotheles; species Aegotheles bennettii. The sequence goes on from VZRW01001811.1 coordinate 414,374, forward strand.
ACAGGTGCCCAAGGGATTTCCTAGCACAGATGGCAGGGAGCCATCTGTAATGCACTCTTACAGTGCATTAAAAAATATGCCTTTTATGCATGTGGGCTGGAGCCCAGTGAATAATTCATCAGTGGCAATGATAGGATTGAGTTAGCCATCCTTTTCTTGTTCATGGTTTTGCTCAAGTTTTTGTATTTTTGAAACTGCCACCTACTCGGATGGTTTCCAGAGAGCATTCTCTGTGTGCCGCTAATATTGAAGTTTGCTTTTCAACTGACAACCACGTGACCTTTTTTTCCTCAGCAATTTCACTAAGCTGGATGATTAAGTAACGCTGTCACTCTAGACAAAGATGTGCATCTCCCTTGAGGTCTTTCATCTTATCTGCCCTGTATACAGAAAGCACCTACCATGACGTCTTGGTCAGAGATGTGTGTCTTATAATGGGTCCACAGAGAGCAAGCAGTTATGATTCATGGTTGCCTGCGTGCCTGCTGTATTATTGTAGGAGCACACTGGGAAGATGCAGTGTTTAAAACCTTTCTAGACTTAAAACCTGCCAGCCTGAACAGCCGAGCAATTTTCTTTGCTTTTTGTTTCCAGCACCTCCCATGCTGGGCATGACTTCAGGCACAGAGCTGGCCTTGGAAGTGGGGGGTATGAGAGTGGGGCAGTTCTCCTGCTGGCATCCCAAATGCCACGGACTCCTTTACACTCAAAGTTCTTCTCTGTGTGTATTTGCAGATAAGCCCCCTGCCTGTTTTCTGTTTGAAAAATCGGAAGCCAGCATTCAGTCCCCTTCTGTGACCTGTGTGATATTTTTGAGCCTTTCGGGGGAGAAGGGGAAGAAAGATCCAGACGTGCTTACTAAGACAGAGTTAACTGTCTAATGCCTCAAGGAGTCTGCATGCCCAAGGCTAAACCAGGGGTACAACTTGCATCCTGTGGTGCAGCAACGCTATTTAAGCAAAGGTGTTGGAGGACAGGACCTGGCAACCCTTACTGCTGCCTGGAAGGCATGGCTAGGTTCTTGCTTGACCAAAAAAACCACTAGATGCTTGGAGCATCTGGAAAGCTCTTGGACTAGGGAGGTGTGCTGGAAGCCATCATCCTCACTCTGATTGTGCAGGCTGGGATGCTGCAGTGGCAGGGGAGAAGGTGTTTTCCTTAGCACTCGGGATGTACCAGTCTTTGAAAAGGAGCCAAGGGTGATTCAGAAAGGAAAACCTGCAATGAAGAGCTTGTTGCAATCTTATCTCAGCAACTGTGTGCTCTTGAAACCAATAGACTGCAGCCCTGCAGATTCTGGGAAGAAAACATCAGAAAATGAGGTTGAAAAGATGGCTGTGCTGGGAAGCATGGTTTCAGAGATTGTCTTTGGGAATGGACAGGTTCAAGTCCTGTAAGATTCAGAGTTTGATTCTTCCAACTTTCAAGTCTCACAGGTTGTTTGGTTTGGCTTGGGAAGAGGCTTTGGCTTGCTCATTTTCTTTAGGAGTAACAAAAAATTTCCAAGAGGATTCTCTAGTAGATGCAGCATGTTGCATACATCTCGCCTGAGAAGCAAGATTGGTTTTGCAACTCTACTTTTCAACCAGAACTGATGACCTAGGGTCTGTGAAAGCTTAAGAAGATGCTTGCTTTTGGAAAACTCCCTTTCCACAGCCAGGGTGGTAAACAGGGCTTGCCTGTAAATGTCCATTGTAACAGTATTTGATCCACTGAGCTGCATCATCTTCCCGGCAATGGTCAGTAGTGGATACCATAGAAAAGGGTATGAGCATGAGGCAGACATGTACCAGTGCTTCCTTAGAGTGCTCTCCAACCTCCAGGGACAACCTCTTTGTGCTTTATCGCCCTTAATGGATTTTTCTCCCATGAATTTGTCTAATCATTTTATGAACTCCAAGAAAATTTTAGCAGCTGCAGGCAATCCTATATGAATTTGGAATGATAGTTTAAGCTGTGCTTTAGATTCTCGTTGGTCAGAGAGGAGCTATTAGTGGCATAAATAAAGAGTTTAAGGCTTGCAATTGCCTATCTATTTGGAAAGCACTGTCATTTAGAGATGCTGCACTAGCTTCCAGTGCCTTAACTGCCTATTGCAATATTTAACCTAGAACAATGTATCTTAAAAGCAAATGGTAATCTTCCATAACAGGATGGGGAAATACAGGGGTGTTTTAATAAGCAGAGGTAAACTAGTACTGCTTCGAAGACCATGTTCTCCATTTAAATCTGGGTGCACCTTGCAATATAGCTTGTGGCATCGTGACTGCACCTTGCAGCAGGATCCTTCTGCTGCCTCTGAACACCCTTCATGCCCAAGGAGATGCAAAACTGAGTACTGAGCTGCAGCAAGGATTCAGGAAGGAAGGGAGAATAATTTCATTTGTGAAGTCCTGTGCATATGCTGGTAATCAGCTTCAAGAAATATTTTGCTTTATTTTTCAAGTGTGGTCACATGTGATCAGAGAAATTCAATTGTACGTGGTTAAAAAACAAACATACTGTCAGAACAAAGTAAAACCTGAAACCCAGTGTCGCACAAAAGGTTTATTTTTTTTTTTGTGATGGCTGCATTTATTCTGAGTGCAAAATCTTTGTCCACTGTCCTATTCCAGAGTCGTGAGTTCACCCCAGCCCAGATGGCTGGGTGTCTGCTAAATGAATTATGGATCAGCTGAATATTTTACAGTTTTATTTATAACTCCTCAGTTGGTAATTGCTACTTTTTCATAGTTTGTTGCAAGTGTTTGTTATACTTCAAGTATTAGAAATCCATGCTTGAATATTGAAAGATTTCTTTGGAATATGAAAAAAAATCCCCAAAATTACCATGTGACTTTTAATTGGAGATAATTTTTATTCCTGAGGTATGTGAGACAGCCCTGTTGTTGGTACACGAGGACATTAAAAGATGGAATAAAAAACATTTTCCTGCATCTACAAACAGGCCAATTTTGACATGAAATTAAAACATTTAGAGATGAAAATAAAAATAGTAAGAAATGCAAATGGTGTCCCCAAACACCATCCTCTTGAAAAACATGAAGAGCAAGGCACTGAAGTTCTTGTGATGAGATTCAACTGATGACATCTACTGTGTGTGGTGCTGTAGGATACAGGTTTTACCATCTCCCAGTGGCAGTGAGACAAGTATCTTTATGGTAAAGTGATTAGTCTTCTTCAGAGTATGCTACTTGTGAGGCAGTTGCATGAGCTATGAAAAGCCAGGTTGCGCTTGGGGAAAATTTGTCCATGGACTGCACCCAGATGATGTCATGCAGCTGGGTACAAGGGAGCAAGAGCTGCCCAAAGTACCACACTTGAGGTGCTGCAGCCAGCAGGACTGACACTGATTCCTCCATAACATCCTATAGCCTCAGGCTTGGGGTAAAGGAGCAGAGACTCAGCAGCCTGAGTTTAGATTTTTAGAGGTATACAAGGAGCAAATATTGATGTTTTCCAAAAAGCATAGAGCAGGCTGTGCCATGGTCAGATATGGTAGGAACTTCACAAGGTCAGAGCTGTAAGAAACTTGCGTTTTTGCAGAGCACCAGTGATGTTACATTGCAAGAGTGACAGTGCTGGTTTAAAATTCTATTTCGCGTTTTGCCATTGTGTTTTTAAAGGATTGCCAGGTAATCTTACTTTAATCTAATTCTAATCACCTTAAAATGCAGTCTTTGGGGCCAAGGAGTTCTCTTTGTATTGTGCTGAGCACAGTATTTGGCAGAGAGCAGAAGTAAAACACCTGAAATGGTTTCACTGCCCAGATGACATCAGTGTATAGGATTTTTTTTTTCCCCATGAATGCAGCTTCTGAATTTTACTGCTAATAAAATCCTGTTCATCTCTTTAGTCTCAGTATGCAAGCTGATAAATCCTTTTGTCTTACATGTTATTTCTCTGATTGTAGGATTAAAAGTAGTTCTACATTTTTAACACTCTGTGCAGATGATACTTCCGAAAGTGCTCTTAAGACACCAGAACTCAAAAATAGCCAAAGAAGAATGTAAAAATACTTCCAGTGCTGTTAGAGAAATAGCAGGGGACTCAGGCATTTAGTGAGTATCCCACTTGCTCTCTGGCTGTGGCTTCTTTGCCATACTGCATAAGCTCTTTATAGTAATCTCCCTCGAAAGTCAAACATAATGGTGGAGGAGACAGAGTAGTTTGAAACGTTTACATTTCAGCAATTGTGCGTTGAGTGAGCTGTGCTGTAGAAACACTTCTCAGCATATAGCAACTTTACAGGACATTTCTCCTTTCCCATGCAAGTGTCATGCTGATAATACAATTTAGAACAAGTATAAAGGTGTAAGTACGCACGTGGTAGTGCGTATGCATTTGTGTGTGTACGAACGTGCAGGACACATGCTGAGCAGAAGACGGAGGTTACCCACCCTTGCTTTGCATGGATATCCATGACAGCTTTGTAAAGCTCGCACAGGTCAGATGCCTTTCAGTCTTGCTGTCCTTGTGCCAAATTGCATGCTAGCCAGGCCAACATTCAGAGAGGCTGGCTCTCTGTGCTGCAAGGCCACCTGACAGTTTTCTGGCTCTGTTTCACTCCTGCCTGCTTTTTTTGAGTCCAGCCTCTTCTTAATATGCAGTTTGTAATTTATCTATTTATTTGCTCATTTGGCCAGATTTTTTCCCTTTGGTTGCTGTGATTCACATAGTGTCTGCACCCACAGAGCAGGCTGGCTTTTACATCTTGGGAAGGATTTTACTGTATCCAAACTGAGCTCCAGCTCTCAATGTACATGACTTACAGGTTCCCAATTAGTATTTTACAGTAACAGGCTGAAATGCTTTTCTCCCCTGGATTGCTTGTTATTGGAGAGGCATGTTTTCACAAGGGTTGGAAGGTTTTTCCACATCTTTTACTGTGGTTGCTATTACAGTGCACTTGAAAGGCATTTGAAATGCTACTTCTGGCACTTGTATTTCTTGCAAAGGATTAATGAAATATCAGTAATAAGGCTGACTAATGCTTTGTCCCAGCTTACTGCCCCTCCTTTCCTCACTGGGGGCTGGAGGGGTGTGGGTGGACTGGACTTGGAGAGCTCTACCTTGAGAGCCAAGAGCAGCTCCAAGGTGACAGACAGTCCAGCTATAAACCGTATTTCTTCCACAGTGGTTGGGCTAAAGTTCAGCTACATGCAAATACTACAGAAAGCTCAAGAGCTGGAAGGCTTTAATTAAAACGCACTTTAGATGTGCTCGTTTGCCAGTGTGGTGGAATGCTCTTCTGCATCTCCCAGTCCTGGAGGAGCAGTCCTGATCAAAGTGAGTAACTAATGGGATTTCCGACTAGATCAGTACAATAGAAATCACCAAAGGAAAGCAGTATTATTAATTTATTTTCCTGCTTCTTCAGACCTGATAATTTTTAAAAATATGGAGTCTGATTGAAGAGCCCTGCAAACTCTGTTATTCATTTGGAAAAATCCACCCTGTGGGTTTTACCCAGAGGTGGTGGGCAAGTCAAGTGGCAGAAGGGGCCTTTTGCTCCTGACCCCTTAGCTCTGCAGGACCTTTGGCAGAGAGAGATACAAATGCTTCAAAAGCAAATTTGCAGAATTATGTGAAAAATGCCAGTGGAGGACACCAGCACATGCTTGCTGCCTTCCTAGAAATACACGTCTCAGTTGCCCACCATGATTCTGCATCCTGCTGTAGAAAACTTGTGCATCTTTGTTCTGTGCCCCTCAATGAGATGAAAGGAAGCAATGCTGAATAAGGTAGCAGCAGAAACCTGGGCTTGCCATCCTTCCTTTGTTTTGCAAGGCTTTACAGGACCCTGTGTGCAATTCCTTCATACCTTCTTCCCAGTTTTCTGCCATCTGCCTCAGTCCAATGAGAGAAAGTGGTGCTCAGACAAGTAGATTATTAATCATGTTACTTCCTGAGCTGTCTCTCAGACAGTTCTGCATTATTGTGGTTTATTACGGGGGACTGATCTGCACTGCACTGTTATCTTGTCATCTCTAGGGCTCTGCCATCCCCATGATGGATTCCTGCCTTGGATCATTAAACCACGCAGCTCCATGGTTCTGCCTTGTTCTCCTGAGGAGTGGCACCAAGAGCGTGAAATCGCTCGCTGACCTTGCTGGAGACTTACAGTGTGAGCCTCTAAATGCTGGGCCATGCAAGGACAGTTTCCACAGAGAGGTGCTCTCACCCAGTTCAGTAAACTGGAAGACTATCACTGCAGAAATGACAGGTTATTTATTGTACATCTCTTTGTGCCAGGTGCAACTTGGTCCCTGCAAGGAGATAGAAAGGAGCTGGAGGATGTCTGGGCAAGGATGCACACAAGGGCACAGACCCATCTCTGCCTTTTCAAAAACTGCAAACAGCGACTAGCAAAGCTGGGTGTGCATGAAGGACAAAAGGCCCTGTACTTTCTGCAGAGGTGATGCACAAAGCCCTCTGCTGTGTGTTGGCTGAGGCTTCAAGGGGGACTTCTGCTACAGTCAGATCACCTTGCAGGGCTTTGAGAGGTATTTGCAACCCCTGCAGAACATCTCTATAAAACAAAATAAATTGCCATAAAGTAGTCAGGCAGTTGATAAGCATTGCTTGTGTTCAAATAACAGTTGTTCATCTGTCATGGCCTCACACTGTTCCTTTGTCTTCTGATACTAGTCAACAAATTCAGCTAGTATAGTATCTGGTTCTTCATTTAGGACAAAATATGGAAGGGGAATATATGGTCATTTTGCAAATGAATGCAGTAAATAAATGCAAGTTGGCTCAGCTTTCTTGTATCCTGACCTGATGGTTACAGCATCATTGGAAGGGGTGCCTAGTAAATTGCTATTTCGTTGCCTACAACTCATGCACTGCTTTTCATCAGGGAGGTTTTCAGGCATCTGGTTTGTTGTTGGGGAAACTGAAGTCACAGAGGTGCAATGTGACAGGCTACAGGGCACACACCAGGGCTAGGACTCTTCTTGCTGCTCCTCTGCCTCTGTTGAGCTCTTCCCTTAGGGCTGAAGCCCTGAGCTGCGTTTGAGATGTTTCCAAACCTGTTTGACAAACTGACTTAGGAGCAGATAAGAGAGGCTGGTCAGAGTCCACCAGAGATGGGCTGACAGGTGGGTTGTTGAGTTTTGGGTTTATGGTTTTTTTCTGAAGTGGTTTCAGTATTACTGTGGTTTCAGTTTCACTGCAGCTTGAAAAATAGAAATGTCAGGCAACAGTACATTTATCCAAAGCATTTAGTGAGGTAAAGTACGCTGAATAGCTTGTAGAAAAGCATGGCGTGGGCTCTGTTTGCTTCTATATCTTAATTGCAGTAGTGACAGTTCCTTTCTTCCCTTTTACACCAACAGTCAGGAAAGACAGTCTGATCCAAGCTCAGCCGAGTGTAAGGTATTGCCTGCAGTACATTTGATTGGTGAACTGGCCTTTGTCTGCTAAGAACTGTGCCATTAATAATGTGATGGTGTCCATTCCAAAGATATGCAAACTCCAGCATGTAACTAAAATCCCAATTCTTTGACTCGCTATCCAGTAGGAAACCAACTGCTACCTCTTCAGTTTGCTTTTATTTGGCCTTTGGCAGTAATAGTATTTAGACTGGCTTGGCAACTATTCACTGATGAGGGTCCAAAAAAAGCACTTAACAGAATCAAGGGATAGCAGTAATGAAGTGCTAAAGACACTGACACTTTGTTTATCCTCCTGAGAGCTTAGCAAAGATTTCTGCAGCTCCTCCCAGTTTCTCTGCCACTCTTAACTTTTGAACCTGGATCATGAAACAGCACCTATCTGCTAAGGGCTGCTGAGGGGGCTGCCTCCCAGCCAGAGGTATCGCTGCACAGGGCTGTGTCAAGCTGTCCTCCCCAGGGGTGCTACAGTCCGGGGTCATGCAGCCCTCTGCTCCCCCTTCCCCATGGCTGAGCCCTCGGGCAGGTACCCAAGGGGCAGCGCTGGTAGTTTGATGCGAGGATATCTAAATATCTGAAGCATGAGGCTGGCACGTCTCCTGCCTCCACATCTCCTGCTCCAGCTACTCTACCTCATAGAAGTCATGATGTACTTCTGGGAACAGGGCATGCACGTGGCTTCTAAACCTTTGGACACTGGAAGGTCTGTGCCCTTTTCCATAGAAGGAGAGATTCGGTAGCATATCTGGAACAGTGCTCCGGCATGCACAGCAGCCACCTTCTCCCTTTGCCAGGTGGATGCTTGAAAACTTTAGAGATGCCTCGAGTCAGACATTTTTATAGCTGTCATTTGGCTGAACCTAGGGTTTGTTTTCCTCTCCAAGAGAAGCAGCAGCAATTTTTCACAGACCGAATGAAGTCGCGTGTTGGGTTAACTGGGCTTCTCTGGGCAGCCCTACACACAACGTTTAGAACCCAAAGGAGTCTTTGAGGTACCATTGAATTTCATTGTTAATGTCTCAGGAATTTACCCTGAATTGAAGAGGGTATTTTTTTTTCACTTGAAGGCATGAATAAACTCTAGATTGCAGGAAATAATCCCTCTTAAAGGAGAGTTAAAAGTGCTGTCTTTTTAATGTGAGATGGGAGGAGGCAAGAAAAAGGAAACCTGGTGCCAAGCTGTGCCTAGGACTGCTCCAGCTCTTCTCAAAAGCACTGCGGTTTTGTTCAGTGATTAGGAACAGAATAAATCAGATGAAAGGGAAGGAGCTGATGACAGGGTGATACATGTGTCAGAGAAGGGGAGGGACTGGCAAAGGAAAAGCACAAAATGTGGGTGACTTTAATTATGTGGAAGGTGGGAAGATTGACTTCCCCATCCTGAGCGGGGTGTGTGAGAAGATACATTAGTCTGTATCCTATCAGGGGTTGATGAGGTCCTCTCGAAGATGTTAGGAGTTACTTGGAAGAAAAAAGGTGCACTCTCTGGCAGTATTTATGAGAGCTTTAATTACATTTCACAGACTGAGTTCCAATTAGAAGGGAAGGGGGGGAGAGGAAAGAGAAGATGTACAGCATGTGTTAAGAGCACGGTGATAAATCTGTGGCTAAGGATAATGGTAAACAAGGTAGCTGTACATCATGGCATCATTTGCACACTTCTATTTTTAGATGTTTATTCCAACCTCCCTTCTTCCCCCATCACAAGGAAAATGCTCATAAAGGGGTCAGACGCAGGCCTCCGTTACTCATCTTCCAAGATGGAAGGCAAAGATCATTTGCAATTGCTGTGGTACAAGGCTATTACTTTTTTTTTTTTTGCCAAATCATTAACTGTGTCATAAAACAGCACTCCAGAAAAGTCAGACAGAGACAGATTGCAACATTTGTCTCTGAGTTCTTGTGAACAGTGGAAAAATCTCGTTAGTGCATCCTTTCACACTGTGTTTAATGCTGCAGGTTCCCACACTTAGAATCATAAGATGGTTTGGATTGGGTTTGCATTATCCTTGTTATAATCTCATCTAACCATCTTCTTACCCAGATGACCATGATGTCTGTTTATTTTAATGTCAGGAGGTAACACTGGAAGGGGAGGTGTATAAATTTCTCAGCACTGGCTTAATTCTCTTCCCACTCTAGTCAACCAGGGACTTTGTAATTTACTTCACTGCAAGAACAGTAACTCCATGTCTGAGTGGATTTGGCACAACTCTCATTACATCCCTCTGATGTGCCTTAGAAAGAAGCTTTTCTGTACTCTTTACTTGTGGTGTAAGCCGTTTGCCAGTATCTCCACAGGGGCTGCAGGTAAGAGATGTGTTTTGTCCATGACATTGGTGTTAGGCCCAAGGAACCTTGGATCTTGTGGTATTGTTAGAGTAAAAGTAAGTCTGCAAACAGTTCATGACAAACACTGAAATTCTGGCTGGAGAATACCAAGAATTAGCTAGTGAGACTGCTTTCATTTCAGATAACATCATTCCTCCCACTGGTTCATAAAAGAGCTAACAAAATTTCTTACTAGCAGTGAAATGGCTGCAGTGAAGCCCTAGCTGTACCTCGGCGAATGGGAATTTTCTCTTTTCTGTGATTCCACTATCACAGTTGGAAAGTTAGATTAAAGGAGAAAACTTCATTTTCTTTAGTGATGTCGAAACAAAAATCCTTGTTTATTTAAAAGTAGCGAAGTCAGGAGTAAGGTATGATGGAGCATAATTGCAAAATTCTGATTTGGTAATTAGTATCTGGCAGTCATCTTAATGCTATTAAGAAACAGGCATAATTGCATGTAGGATGTGTATATTTATCACGGGGGCTGGCGCTTCAGACCATTAGGAGGTGTCTATCTGTAGCTTTGCTGTATGTAGATTAATCTAGTTTAGGAGACTTTAGAGTCTGTCACAGAGATGCTCCCATCATTCGAGCAGTTGTACCATCAAGTGGTAGGAGAGTGCTTGGAGAGACACCAGATGTTTCCCATAGCTCTGCTACACTAACATTGGGAATCCCTGATATTTATGAATTTCCAGAGGTTTCCCTCTTACTGGCTGCAGTATTTACTACTGCCTGTTTTATATACATCTCCATATATACATGTTTTATATACATCTCCATGTTCATCTCCATTTGAGCTCTGTTGTACAGGGTCTTTCTACGTGCCAGCATCATTGGAGGGAAGCCTGGACTCCTGGGAGCCACTGGGAAGAGGGTTGCCTATGAAATAACCCCAGCTGCATGGCACAGGCACAGCGCTCTGCAGCCTTAAATGAAAAAATTGTTGTTGGGGGTTAAACCTGTTCTCTTGTCAGCCTTTCAAAGAAAGTATAGGCAGAAGCAGCTTATTGCAGAAAGAAGCAAGACTGGAAGCTGTGGCTAGACATAAGACAGGAGCAACTTGCCAAGGTGTTGTAGTTTGGGCCCAGCTGGAAACAGAGCACCTGTGGGATGGGAGCAGAAAATATGAGGAAAAGCTCCTGGGTCGAGACAAGGCCAGGGAGGGTTCACTCCTCAGTGATGGTCACGGGCAAAACAGACCCCACTGGGGGAAAAATCGATTTAATTTGTCACCAATCAAACCAGAGCAGGACAAAGAGCCACGAAACCGGATCTCAAACCCCTTCCCCCAGCCGTGCCTTCTCCCCGGGCCCAAATCCCTTCGCTCCCCACTCCTCTCCCTCCTCCCCCCCAGCGGCGCAGGGCACGGGCACTGGGGGTTGCGGTCAGTTCCTCACACGCTGTCTCTGCCGCTCCTTCCTCCTCAGCGGGAGGACTCCTCACACTCTGCCCCTGCCCCAGCGTGGGGTCCCTCCCCCGGGAGAGTCCTTCCCGCCCCCCTCCGCCATGAGTCCCTCCCGCCAGGCGCAGTCCTTCAGGAACGGGCTGCTCCAGCGCGGGCTGCCCACAGAGTCACGGCCACCTCCCCTGGCCTGGGCTCCTCCACGGCTGCAGGGCCCCATCTGCCCCACTGGGGTCCTTCACAGGCTGCTCCACCGTGCTCCTCCATGGGCTGCAGGGGCTCAGCTGCCGCCTGGCCACGGGCTGCGGGGGAACCTCTGCTCCGGCACCTCCTGCCCTCCTCCCTCACTGACCTGGGTGTCTGCACAGGTTTCTCTCTCCCATCTCACTCCTCTCTCCCCTGCAGGTCTTCTACCAGTTTCCTTTTCCCCTTCTTAAATACGTTAATGGCAGAGGGGTTATCACCATCACTGATGGGCTTGGCCTTGGCCAGAGGTGGATCCAGCTTTGGAGCCAGGGGACCTTCTCACAGGAGTCACCACTGTGGGCCCTCTCCTGCTACCAAAGCCCCACCAATGGACACAACGCACAAGGAAAGAGGATTTTCAATAAAAGATCATCATTAGCAGCTCAGCACTCAGGGCTTTTTGGTTAAATGTCTTTGGAAGGGGATGGACATGTAGGATCTCGGGGGAGAGGTTGTTTCAGCCACAGGCCTAAAGCTGCCACCAAAGATGAGGTTGTATGCACTTCAGCAGAACATGTTAACTATGAACCTCACAGTGCTTTGCCACTCATTTTATAGGCTGCAAGAAAGAGTGAAGTGATTTTTCCCAAGGTGACCTAGCAGTTCAGCAGAGGGGCTGGGAAGAGACCAGAAGTGCCCAGTGTCTGGTGACACTGTGCTTGGCTCGAGGTTGAGCCATGAAGTTAGCTTAGTTTATTTGTATCCTCCCCTCCTCCCCCATGTTTCTTGACTCCTTTTTAGTGCTCTGAACAGGAATACAGGAGTACAGTGTTAGGGATTGAATCTTGGCGTACATCTGAGTCCCTCCTGATGAGGACTGCTGATCAGTACAAGAGCGTAGATAGGATCTCTTCCAAAATGGAAGAGTAAATTTTTTGTTAATCAGGTCAAGGTCTTGTTAATCAAGTCAGGTCAAGGATAATAGAAAGGGCTTTTTCAAATACATAGCAAATAAAACTAACACTAGAGGCAATATAGGCCCACTGATGAATGAGGTGGATGCCCTAGAGACAGAGGATATAAAGAAGGCAGAGGTGCTGAATGCCTTCTTTGCCTCTGTCTTTACTCCTGCAGGCTTTCCCCAGGAACCCCTGATCCCTATAGCCCCAGAAGAAGTCAGGA
>VZRW01001811.1:438114-499889 GCA_013398125.1 Aegotheles bennettii
TTGTGAGACACCACCTGGAGTACTGTGTCTATCTCTGGAGTCCCCAGCATAAGAAGGACATGGAGCTCTTGGAGTAAGTCCAGAGGAGGGCCATGGAGATGATCAGAGGGCTGGAGCACCTCTCCTATGAAGACAGGGTAAGAGAGTTGGAGTTGTCCAGTTCTGGAGAAGAGGAGGCTCTGGGGAGACGTTATAGCACCCTTCTCTTACCTGAAGGGGGCCTACAGGAAAGCTGGAGAGGGACTTTTTATAAGGGCATGGAGTGACAGGACGAGGGGGAATGGTATCATACTGAAAGAGGGTAGATTTTAATTGGATATTAGGAGGAAATTCTTTTCTATGTTGAGACACTGGAACAGGTTGCCCAGAGAAGTTGTGGCTGCCCCTCCCTGGCAGTGTTCAAGGCCAGGTTGGATGGGGCTTTGAGCAATCTGGTCTAATGGGAGGTGTCCCTGCCCTTGGGGGGACAGGGGAGTTGGAACTAGGTGTTCTTTAAGGTCCCTTCCAGCCTAAACCATTCTGAGATTTCTCTACATCCCAACAATGGGCACTTCCAATGGTGACTGTGCTGGTTACCTCACAGTATGTGGAGATAAAGTACCTCTAATGCCATTATTCTCATTTACAACTTTTAAGATTGGCAGGGGAGTTCCTATCACCTGCAGTTTTCTCTTGTGATATGTGGTCATGTGTTCCTAAAGCCCCATGCCTGCGGGTCATATAAGTCTGCAGGCAGCTTCCATTCTTTCAGAGTACACATTTCGTGTCCATGATTGCCAGGAGCTGAAAGCATGTCTGTACAATTCTGTAAAGAAAAAGAAAATGGCAAGAATCCAAATTATTTTTTGAAATCATGTGTTTCTAAGAGCCTTGCCCAAGATATACCGTGTTTGGAGATGGTGGTGATATATGATAGATTCCATTCACTGTTCTGGCTCTGTTGTATGTGGGGTGGTGTGTACATGAGGAATGACGAAGTAGTCTTGCTCCAGGGGCTCTATAAGTTAGTGCCCAGATCCTGTGATGTCTTTAGGCTCTGCTAGTAATGCTGTCACAATTACAACGTGTGATAGCTGTGTCATGGTGTAGCTTCATTATGCTGATTTTTTTAGAAGTTACATGATCTCTTTATGGAGAAAGCATTGATTCTTAGAAGCATTTGTGCAGTCAGCAACAGGTCTAACAGAAAGGAGTGCTGTAGGTTAGACATTAGTACACCTGCCTGGGTTGCCTCCACACAGGTAGGTACTTCAGTGAGTCTTAGCAATATCTTGCTAAGGCAAAATATTTTGTGAATGGCAGAGCTTGTGCTGGCTGCGGCCTCTGTCCTTTGAGGAGTTTGTGTTGAGCCCTACTTTCTTACAATTAACACCATATTTTGATTAAGAGGAAAAGACGATATACAAACTCTTCAAAGCTATGCATTTTATTGTATTCATGACATGCATCAATAATAAATAGTAAGTTTATAATAATAATATATTTATAATAATAGTTATAAATAGTAAATTTGCAGATGACACTAGGTTGGGTGGGAGTGCTGATCTGCTCAAGGGTAGCAAGGCTCTACAGAGACCTTGACAGGCTCAATCAGTGGGCTGAGGACTACTGTATGAGATTTAATAAGGAAAAATGCCAGGTTCTGCACTTAGGCTGCAACAACCCCAGGCAGCGATACAAGCTCAGTGGCTGGAAAGCTGCTCAGCAGAAAGGGACTTGGGGGTGCTGGGTGACAGCCGGCTGGATATGAGCCAGCAGTGTGCCCAGGTGGCCAAGAAGGCCAATGGCATCTTGGCCTGCATCAAGAACAGTGTGGCCAGCAGGACCAGGGAAGTGATTGTCCCCCTGTACTCGGCACTGGTGAGGCCGCACCTCGAGTGCTGGGTTCAGTTCTGGGTCCCTCAACTTCAAAAAAGACATTGAGGTGCTGGAGAGTGTCCAGAGAAGGGCAATAAGGCTCAGTAAGGGTTTGGAAACTATGTCCTAGGAGGAACGGCTGAGGGAGCTGGGGTTGTTTAGCCTGGAGAAGAGGAAGCTCAGGGGAGACCTCATCACTCTCTACAACTCCCTGAAAGGAGGTTGTAGTGAGGTGGGGATTGGTCTTTTCTGCCAAGCCTACAGTGAGAGGATGAGTGGAAATTGTCTTGAAGTTACAACAGGGGAGATTTAGATTGGATATTAGAAAAGATGTTTTCACCATTAGGGTGATTAGGTGTTGCAACAAGTTGCCTAGGGAGGTGGTGGAGTTGCCATCCCTGGAGGTATTCAAGAAGCGCCTGGGTGAGGCACTGAGTGATCTGGTTTAGTGTTTTAGGGATTGTTATGGTGGTGCTGGGTAGACGGTTGGGCTGGATGATCTTGAAGGTCTCTCCCAGCCATAACAATTCTTTGATTCTGTGAATAATCAGTAATTAGTCTCAATAACAAAGTGTATTTTAGAGATGCATTTTTATAACACAAGTTCATATAACGAGGATTTGATTAGTGATTTTGTACATGCAGTAATACTGCTTTCTTCCTGTTTGTTCTTCTAATATTGTTTTATAGGAGTAGCTAAATATCACGGAGTGTTCATCAAAACATTTGTGGCAAGAAGTAACAGGTCCTTTTGGGTGAATCAGTTGATATTAGCTAATCATTGTTAAACAGAAGTTTCTTGATTTCCCTTGGTTTTCCTCTTTGCTGTTTCTTTCCTTGCAACCTCCTCCAGGAGATGCTCAGAGAAAAGGTGGCCTTGAATTAGGTGAATTTAGCATGCACGCACCCCTCCTGCTCCATGTTGTGCTAGTGCAGTGAAACTACAGCAAGAATAAGTTATTGGGGCACAGTAAATCTTGAAGCTTTAGACCACACTGGTGCATTGCAGTCCCAGTCTCAACCAGGCATATCTGCTGAGCTGTCACACGGATCAGAAATAAGAGATTAATTGTTATCCCTGTGCTAATGCAAATTGCATGCAGATTACTTCTGTTATCCCTCTAATGTGAGTATGAATTGAAGGGTTTTTTCTGTTTTGTATCTTCCAGCCATGAGCACTTCTCTGCAGTGGGGCTGCTTGCAATTAAAACCATTGGGTTAGTAGCGTCCACAAAACCACAGCATCCATCCTGCTCTCTTTGCCTTTAGCTTTTCTGGTATACTAGGTCCAAGTGTTGGAAGTCTAGAGAGACATTATCTGAGGAAAGCTTTGTCAAAGAAAGAACAGGCTCTCCAGGAGAATTAAGCAGCAATTTGGGTTTCACCTTGCCTGAACTAAACACTGCATCTGGCTGGGAGGCAGCAAGGTCTGGGAGCACCTAGTCTCTGTGTCCAGCTTGGGCATCAAGTTGTGAAGTCGTGTCCTGCTGTTGAGCTCAAGGAGCTGCATTTAATCTTTTAGGGACTGGGGTGGGAACCACCTGAAAGATTGCCTCTTTTCATATGAGATAAATCTGGTTGCTTGGCTTATCCGTGGACTCATATTACAAAAATGGGGTCCTGCCTGCTGTCAGGGCCACTGAGTACTTGAGTTGGGTTCCTCTTTCTTGTGTGACTTCTTTCATTTCAAGGCACACATTAAGGCGTTTCAGGTTTCGGAGGCATTCAGGATGGAGGTGGGTAACTGAGACTGTAAATTGGTCTAAGACCTGGAATTTACCTCAGGTGTTCATCTTGGGAGGTAGAGGTGAAGAGCACTGTATGTTCGTTGCCAAGGAAATTTGAAGATTGTGTTCCTGTTTTGAAAGTTGTTATGTGAAAAGGACCAGTGTGAAGTCCCCATCTACTCAAGAGATACATTGAAAAATCATTCAAAAGAAGATGATCTCCATATATGAACTGTGTTTTAGGATTAGGCTCATATTTGGCAAGGTGTTTGGGTCTAATCTTGGGGATAAAATTTACCCCCTTGTACTATTTAGACCCTGTACATCATTGAAATCCCATGTAAGATCTTGGGTTGAATGGGAATGGCATTTAGTGCTATGTGATCCAGGGACCTTTCATTCCCTGGACTCAGTTTTCTGAAGCACTTGCAAGCATCTGCAAATTGGGGTCCAACCTATTTGCCTAACTAACCAGACATGGTTTGCAACTACTCGTCCTCAAGGCACAAAGAATTTTAAAACCCATTATCAGGCAAACTGAGGTATACTTTGGGACATTAAAAACTGCAGCACAAAAATCAAATTACGACTTAAACACTTAAGTTCTGCCCCAGATAAAATATCTGCAGTAGAAGTACCCTGAGGGGAGCCATTGGGTGTTGAGCTTTTCTAGAAGTATATAGCTTCTGTGCAGAAGTTTGAAGAGAGACTAGTGTGAAGTTCTTGGGGTTTTTTTCCTTCTCAAAATGTTTCTGTTTTAACTAATGTATATATCTCAATTAAAATAGATTACTGCTTGAAGCCTCCTGCTATTTCACATGCCTTTAGTGTGACTTAGTGAATAATGCAGGTTTTGCTCAAAAAAACCTCAACAATGTCATTAATTAGAAACTGAGTGAAAAATTGCAGTGTACCAGGTTTCTGCAGTGGCACCACAATTACTTGTCTTGTGGTTACTCTTCTGACACAAGTTTAATTTTCTTCAATTAAGCCTAGCTTTCCAAGTGCGTTAGTGATAGCGTAACTGTTTGGTTACATGATGGCAGGTGAAGGTATTGATTTAATCGCAGGCATGAATTTGGCTTTTAAATCTTGTGGCATAAATTCAGGCCACAGATGAAATGTGGCGTTACATGGAGGGAGGAAGTGTATTGCAAGGTCTGAAGTGTTAGATCCAAAACATTTGCATATACAGGAATGTAATCACAGTAAAAGAAACTGCAAGTGCATGGAAAACACATGAAAGTCCATAGCATAGATGTGTCTAGAAGGTGATGTCTATATTTATGGACATCTATGTTATAGATGTCTGTAACAGCAGCCAGGAGAGATGGTAGCAGCAGGATCATCTTCTTTGGTGCCTTATTTGTCTTTGGAAACATACCTGAAGCCCAGATACCTGGAGAGGCGAAGGAAGGAGAGGTGCCAGCCACTTTGCCTGTGTAAATCAGCATCTCTTCTGGGCTACTCTGGATTGCTCTGTCCTGGTAGAAGTTAAAGCTGGATTGAAGTCCCTGGACTAGTGGCTTGGTTTTTGCACTGAGGGTGAAGGAAGCTAGTATTTTATTTATTTTTTTTTTTAATCAGAAGTGGAAAACTTCATTGGCTGTGGGGTAAATGTGAGATGGTGAGCCATTAGGTGGTGTTTCTGCCAGAGTGGAAAATACCAAGGCAAAAGTAATTGGTCTGGACAGAGCGTTAGATAGACCATGAGATGTAGAAACTGGATTATTTGTTTTATCTTGGTGCAGTGTTCATTCACCTGATAGCATTATTTTCTTTTAAAATATAATTGACATTTTACTCCACTAAGCATCATTGTATGTTAGATGTTAGTAGGACACAGCACAGTATATTGTAAATGCTGGGTTTGGTGCCTAGGTGGCTAATTCAGTGCTGATGTCATTATCAAAGGTTGCAGATGAAGAATGTCCTAAAAGGTCTGTTCCCCATGAAATCATCTCCTGTAGTTATTCGAATGTGACTAATGATGCATCTTCTGCAGAAACTCTATGTATTTTGTATGTACTCCTACTCTTCTTAAGAAACGTTAGAAAGAGAACAGAAAAAGGTAGAATCAGTTTTCTGTGCTTTTATTTGCTTCCTGATTAATTTTGGTCTCAAGAAAGCAAAAATGTACGTTAGCAATTTCACACCTTGTTACATCTTCTGTTTGCTTTCATCGCACGCATGGCCGTTTTCGCGAATGGGAAACATAAGCATAAATGATGTAATATCCCTCTTTGATTTTGGGTGTCTTGCTGAGAAATTAATGTATATGTGCAGATTACTTGTAAAGCAACATGTGAACAATTCACAATGTACAACCACCCTTTGTAGTGCCAAGGCTTTGAACACCGCTTCTGCCTGCCTACATAAGAAACATGGGAGGTTACAGCTTTATGGATCTTGACTCTTACGTGAATTTATTTTTTTACATGTTGTACTCCAAATGGAAGTGCTCCGTGGCTTGGCTTCTTTGTATTAAGAGGATGCTGCCCTTGCAGAAGCAGTGACCTTTGAAAAGCAAGTCTCAAGTAATCCTTTTATTTTCCTGAGATCGTATAGCACAGTATCCCATTGCAGGCTTTTAAGATGGAATGATTGCAGACTTTGTCCGCTTGCCTGGATTGGATTACATTTTGTTTGACAAAGAAAACTCTAAAATACTTATACCTTCCTTGCTTCGGTTCAGAGCATCGTAATCTCCATGCGCTGAGGATGCAGAGTAGTTGCCGTATCATCACAGCACCGCTGGGATTTATTGAATTTGCTTAATTGGCCTTTATCTCATGGTTACACTTTAACGCTTCTTTTGAAGGAGATTCAAAAAGGATACAGTTACTCCTTTTCTAATTTACTTTGAGAGTTAGGTTACTCATTTTGTTATCTTCCCTCCTTTTCCCCGTAGAGCAGAACCTTCTGCAGAGCCACAATTGAACGTCTTAGAGACTTGCATGGCGAGAAATTTAAGTCCATGAAGCTGTTAACTAGCCGAGCTTTTTAAATGCTGCTTTTTAAAGAGGGTGCTCTGTTTTAGGGGTGTAGGGAGCTTGACAGGTGCTTTTGGATGGCTGGTGGTGCATTTTGTGTTGTACTGTGCTGGAGCACATGAAGGAGGCCTAAACTACCCTGAACCTCCCAGGGAAAGATTTTGCAGCAGAGTTCAGGGGCCCTTGCACCACTCTTTTGTTTTTAAAGCACTTGAGAGCCTTGGTCCTACAAACACTTCAGGAAACCTCAATAAAGTGGATGAGAAGTCTGTTATTCAGTCAGGTGATCTTAGCATTGAGAATTGCATGGTTTTCACCTTCCTGGGGGGCGTTCAATACCAAGGAGGGCTGATGTCTCCCCTCACTGCACTTCTCAAGTTTGCTTTTGCTAATAGGAATTTAAAAAGGTTTAATGCTCAGCTCTGACTTTTTCCATTCTGCCAGACCTCTGTTTTCAGCTCTGCAGGCCTGCGATAGGTCTTGCAGAGATTTGAGGGCATTGGAGAACAGTCCCAGAGGGGCAATGGTCCCTTTTTCTCTGACTACTTTGGTATCTTCATCCCATATATATAGCATTGAAGCAGCTCATGATAAGAAGCAATCAGTATTGTCTGTTTAACTAGAGTTGTAGAGTTGCCTGTTATTTGTCACCAAGACCCTACAGTGAGACTTGTTTTCCAATGCCTCTGTAAACCATATAGCTCCCTTTGCATTAGAAGGGAAATTCATCCTAGCTTAATGGAGTTCACTACTCGCTGTCTTCTCTGGGCTAACACATCTGACCATATGCATATGCACAGACCCAGTATCTCACACTCACCAGTCAACTTGCTGTGCACGTGCACGCACGACACATATTTAGGCACCTGGATTAATTAATGGAAAATCCTGTACCAGATTAGCAGTTGGAATGTAGGTTGTTATTCACCTTCACATAGCCCAAAAAACTGCGGAGGACATCAGCCAAGGATGAGGTGACTTTTGCATATGAAAAATTGTTGGTGGTCACTGTGCAGTGCCTACATAAATAACATGATCGTCATTCATATCAGGGTGGTTTTTTCTTGCTCAGTGGAGCAGTTGTGAGCGTGGTGGCGGACGCACAGCTAAAAAGTGAATGTTGTCTGTGCAGCTTAATGCCAGCTCTCCAGCAGGAAACAATATGGAAATGGCCAACACCTTTCAGGATCCTCCAAGAGCCAAGTGGAGGAGAGAATAGTAAATAGGAGTGAGAAAAACTGGGGCTGAAAAGAGACTGAGATGCGGGAGCTTGCTTTAAAAGAGAAGGCTCGCTGCTAGCCTTCAGTTGTCTGGAGCTCTTCCCTTACTCTTTTTGGATGAAGGTCAGACCTGACAAAATGAATTTCTGTGTTTTTATTTTACTTAATGGGCTGGGTTTTATAGTATTATGATTATTAGCTAGTCCTGACTATAGGAAAAGTCTTTTTTTTTTTTTTAATAGTTCCAAATACATTTTGGGAGATAAAATGTGGTCATTTGCTGCTGCTCTTTGCACTCAGTTCCCCATATGGCCAGAAAGGTCTTTGCCACGGGTCTCCCCGGCCCTGCTGTAATCCTTGCCAAGAGCTGGCCTGTCTGAAGGATGAGTCGAAGGCCCTTTGCCAGGTGTGGGCTGTTCTTTCCTCTGGAGAAGCTGCTCTTGGCCTTGTAAATTGGAGGCTATGAATTCCTTCCATCCCCTTTCCACTCAGTGTTGTTTCCTAATCTCTGGCATGAAACAGCTGGGGTGTTCAGGTTGCATTGCCCTTAGCAACTTTTGCTAGGGAGCTGGCAGTGGTGGTAACAACCACAACTTGAAAAGTCTCTGCAAATATCAGACTGAAAACAAAGGATCGAGCCTGTTGCTGATGCACGTGTGTGCTGCAAAGGGCAGATAACCTTTCAGGGCTGCATCTTAAAATAATAAGCAGAGCTGGTGGTAGCTGCTTTCATGCTGTGGCTTCCCCAAGCACACTGTGAACTTCCGAGCCGTGATTGCCATTAAAATCTTTACAGTTGCCATTTGCAAGGAATTAGCATCACTATGTGAGCTGTAACACCCCAGCGATATTTATGGAGAGCGACTGAATCATAAAGGTTGTCATGACCTTGCTAGCCTGTTCCTTGCTTCTGGGAGAAGGGGGCTGAAAGACGCTTAGGATTTAACTACTGCACAAGCCAAAAAATAAGTAGTTAAGGAGCCCATGTAATCTAAGGTCTTCAAAGAATACATACTTTCAAAGCAGCTGAAAGAAAGCAATATGTAATCTCTATGTAATTCTGATAATGTAGCCCCGTGACACATTTGAAAAGGCAGCATGTAGGGCTGGTATGTTTGAAAGGTGCTTGAAAGACAAGGTTGATGCTTAAGCTGCTGATGGTAGTTCATGTGGTTACTTTGCTCAGGTGGGTAATGCTGGTCAGATCGTCAGCTGCTGAAAATCTGTGCAAGCCCAGTTGCTAAAAATGGGCAAATACCACTGAGTTGCAACCAGACCCCACTGATCTGAAGTAGCTAAGGATCACCTTGTGTTTGAGGATGCGGTGATGAGTTTGACTTTGGCAGGGGCAGGCTGTCTTACTAACCATGGTTTTTGTCTGTTCTATTTTTCTCCTGTCTTGCAGCACCTTCTCCAGTCAGTAGTGTGAAAAAAGGGAAGATAACTAAAAATAGCATCTCCCTTTCCTGGCAGGAGCCAGATCGACCCAACGGCATCATCCTGGAATACGAAATCAAATATTTTGAAAAGGTGTGATGGACTGATTGCTGAGCATCCCAAGTACCTTCTTTTTACTGTCCTCTTCTTTTAGTTACAATTATTTGAGTCATGGAAGGGAATGGAGCTATTTTATGCATAAATCAATGTTAGATTGATTTAGCAGTAAATGGGTAGGAAGACTTGAAATGAGAGTGTTGTTTTCCATTAGCGTGCCACTGCTCTTGAACAAATACATTAAATCTGCGTGTCAGATTCCTATCCGGTCTGATCACATTAAGATAGAGCCTGCTCATTTCTTAAAAATAGGAGGGGTTAGGGATCGAGCATCTATTATCTATCTTCGCCTGGAAACATCAGGCTACCCCTTGCCTTTGGTATTTCAGTTTCTCACTTGATTTTGCATCCACAGTGTAAGGAGAGGAGAAGGGTTTTGTGGAGAGATTGTACCTGCTCTGATGTGAAGAAGGGCACCCTGGCATAAAAGCTTGCCTGGGGTTTCCAGCTCTTGCTCTCAATCTAATGGAAAATACTCTCTTCCTAAAAGACTTGCCTCTCCTAGTCTTCATTTCTAATGACAACTTGTTCTCTTCCTGCAAAATTAATGCTGTTTAAGTGAAAATGGTAACAAATGCACTTTGTCTAACTAGTATTTTTTGAGCGATTCAGCCTTAGATCTTTGGAGATCTTAGATTTCCAAAAATCAGGTTTGGAAGAGTTGACTGAATTGCTGTTTCTTGCCTTAGCTGGGATTGTAAGGTGCTCTTTTTTCTTCTGAAGCAGCCAGGCTTTCTACAAGGAAACAAGAGGAAAAGAATGAAATTCAGTCACAATTCACTTTTTTTGGAGGTTGAATTTCTATTTTAAGGAAGATTTTCCCCTTAGTTCTGTCTGTGACCCAGGTGAAACCACTCAACATGGACCAGGACTGGGTCCTTACTCCTCTTTTCTTTCTCTGACCGCGGGAGGGACCTGCTCAACCAGCCAATGCAGACAGGGGAAAGGATTTCAGAAATCTTCTGCATCAGGATAAAATCAACATTATTTTTGCAGTTGAGGGAGATTGGGCAATGGCACAAGATGTGTGAATGGATTAAATAGGGCTGAGGTTTTCAAAGAGATCAAAGCACAAAGCAAGAATCAGGATGTGCTATTGCTGAAAATAATCCATTACTGATTCTTTTATTAACTCGTTTGAAAGACTGCTGTGGCTTATTGAACCCTTACCGTGGAGTGGCCTAGGAAGATTAGCCTCTAGAGACCTTGATAATGAGGAAATAATTAAAAGAACAAAAAAAACATATATTTGTTCATTTTACTTTGTTTTCAAACAAACTAGGGCACAAGGGTGGGCTTAAAATGTTGTATTTGGGGTCCAGAACTACTCTCAAATCGCTTCAGTAAATAGTTATTCAAGTGCAGGTCCTTCACGGAGAGCAAGCTACATCCAGTCCAAGTTTATGCTGTCTTGATTTATTTCTTTCAGGCTGATAGCAAAGCTTAATGTTTTCTGTAGGAAAGCTCAAGTGTTTCAATGTTTGCAGAAGCCAACAGTGTATTGAAAACCTAATTGGGCTGACATACAAGCAAAGATGTGACCTAATACTCACTTACTGCCTTTTAACCAGTCATTGAGTTAGATTTGGGATGTTGTCCTTAATCCTTCTTGTTTGTTGCTGCTGTCATTTATATTCTCTTGGTTTTCAGCCCTTTATAAGGGTAAATACACAGTGTTCGTTTCCAAGTTATGAGAATTATCTATATTAAATGTTTTGGGAAATTGAATTTTGTCAGATCGCATTCATTTAAGAGAAATCACTCCTTAACAAGAAAAAGACTGTTTCTCCAAAACAGTCTTATGTAGCTACAGGCTTCAATGAGAAAAGTCTGTAATCCTACATTTGGAGATTCCCAGGGCTTTATCCAAGCATATTACTGTCTATGGAATGTTGCTGGTTCAATTAAAAAGAATAAAGAAAAATCGGTTCAGATTCGAAGAGCTATGCAGAAATCATGGCAGGGAATTACTAAGAACTGTTTACCTTATAATAATTTAGATCTGAGAGGAAATGGTGAATAAAAAGCAGTTTCTAAGTTCGTAGACCTTAATTTATGAGCTCTTGTCTAGATTATGTGTTACAGTAAATAATTCTAAGAGTAATTACCAAGCATTTGAGTGAAATTTTAATCAAAGAACTGAAACTCTATCGCATTAGAAACTGATGTAAAGTTGTACAATGTGTAATATATTATTCCCTTTTAGGCCTAATTACATTACTGGGAAGTTGGTTTTGTATAAATTAAAATCCCTTTCTAAGGCGATGGGACTTTTTTCTCTTTCTGTGCCTTGGGATTCATCTTTGTAGGATGAACTTTTCCATTGCCCCGAGCCATGTACGTCCTGAGCAATGGAAAGCTGTTCCTACTGCAGATGCTGGCTTGGTCCCTGCGTTGTCATTTATAGGTGGAAAGTCCCTCTGCTCTGTTTCATACCTCTTAGAGTCATTGATTATAAAAAAGAAAATTGGATCTCACATTTTCTACTGCAGAAAAGGCCTTTGGGCAGGGAGGGGGTGGGGGTGTTGAGGAAGAGATCCTCAAAAATACATATTTTGATCCTCTTTTGTAACAGTTCTGTGGGGATTGTTAAGAGTCTGTCTTCTCTGAGAGCTGCTATTTGTGTGTTTGAACTTTGTGATTTTTCTGGGGGGGTTGGGAAAAGGACCAGGAGACGAGCTACACCATCATCAAATCCAAAGAGACGACGATTACGGCGGATGGCTTGAAACCAGGCTCAGTGTACATCTTCCAGATCCGAGCCCGAACAGCTGCTGGCTACGGTGGCTTCAGCCGAAGATTTGAGTTTGAAACCAGCCCAGTATGTAAGTCCTTTTAATTGCTGTTAGCCTGTGTCTCTGGAACGGTTACCAGAAATAAGTCAGGGGTTCGAGACATTTGCAGAGAGATCTTCCTTGTCCTGGCCTCATCCTTGACTTTGGAAACATCAGACACATCATGAGTGTGCACTGGACAGACTAATACATCTGTCTTTGCTTCCTCAACTCACGTGGTGAGGTGGGAGGTGAAGTCAGCAGGTCTTCAGGCTCCAGAAATTCATAGTGTTCCCGGCTTAGAAAAATCCTGTATTTGGAACTGCTTGAGAGAGTCCAGTGCAGAGCCACTAAGATGATTAAGGGAGTGGAACATCTCCCTTATGAGGAAAGGCTGAGGGAGCTGGGTCTCTTTAGCTTGGAGAAAAGGAGACTGAGGGGTGACCTCATCCATGGTTACAAATCTGTAAAGGGTGAGGGGCAGGACGATGGAGCCAAGCTTTTTACAGTGCTGACCAATGATAGGACAAGGGGCAATGGATGCAAACTGGAGCACAGGAGGTTCCATGTGAATATCAGGAAGAACTTCTTTCCTGTGAGAGTGCCAGAGCACTGGACCAGGCTGCCCAGAGAGGCTGTGGAGTCTCCTTGGCTGGAGACATTCAAACCCCGCCTGGATGCGTTCCTGTGTGATGGACTCTAGGTGACCCTGCTCTGGCAGGGGGGTTGGACTGGATGAGCTTTCGAGGTCCCTTCCAACCCTAGAATTCTTGTGATTCTGTGATTATGCAAGCTGATGCAAGAGAGGATAAGGGCTCTCCTCTCAGGAGGGACAGAGGGGATGAGACCCGCTCCTCGACACCTCTTAATGGCTGTCTGCAGAGGATGCTGAGCTCTTTTAAATACCCGAATCTGGGGAAAACACCATGAAATGGTGCCTCTCTGCAAGGGGAAGAATTGAACCAACGTTAGTGCCTTTTGGTGTAAGTTCCTGTCAAGGTGAAAGATGGTTTCTGTTGGCTGCCAATGCCACAGCCTCGAGGAGAGGAATTTGACTTGTGATCAGAAATGGGGAAAATGTGCACTGCAAATACAGGACTTCTGCTTGGTGTGTTACAAATTTTGGGGGGTTGAGTTGTTTGTTTTTTTTTAAATGATTCTGATCATCCAGATCTGGATTCTGGAGCAGATTCTGTGGCAGGGTGAACTCCCGAGGCACACAAAGGTTCAGCAACTCTTCCCTCTGTGTTCAGGCTTAGCTGTGGGGAAATTCTTTTTGTCCCAGTTACCAAATTTTTGCAGAGGTATCAAGATAATTTGCTCTCTCAGAAAATATGTGCTGTGTATTTCAATTTTTACAACTGTCATTTATTAGGGTTTTTTAATATTGTTTGTATGGAAGAGAAATTTTGTGGTGGAGACTCTGTTTATTCCTGTGGGAAAGAGCCTGTTTTCTGTATGTTTTCCTTGGAAATTTTAAGTTTGATAATATTTTGATTACTGTTACTCCAGTTCATTTAATATTCATTTTTGAGAAGGGGATGCCAAGTTCTCTTTTCAATTCATGCTACCTTAGAAGCCATAATAGATTTTAAAGGAATCATTATACACGTGCAGAGGTAGCTGTGGAACCAGTGATTGAACTAATACAGTGCAAATTACATCATGATGCAATCATTAATGCAATAAGAATGGTCTATTTAATGTATTTCTTATTGTATTAAGCATTAATCGTGCCCTGTAAGTAGCAAGAAAATCATGTTATGCCAAAAATTATTCTGTATTATACTAAGGAAATTTTGCTTGCAGTTGGAAAGTTTAGAGTCATTTGAGTAATAGTGCTCCAGGGTATTAATAAATAGTACATTAAATGTATGCACATTTGATCCAGTGCTGTCGGTACCTATGATCCTAGTCCAAAAATAATGGCACTTCCATAAAGCCCATGGTGTAAGGATCTGTGTTAGTCAGGATTTTTTGAGGGCATAGTGTGGTGATCTCTTTAAACCTATTTAGTCACACCTGTCATTTAGTCACACCTGCACCCCAATCCTTTTTAACAGAGGAGTAGGTACCTCTCTGATGCTAAAGAGCTGCTGCATATTTGGAGCAATACCTACTGCACAGTCTCCATTTTGGGAGCTGGGAACTGCTCCTCTGTTGGACTTGAGCTCTGGCTGAAGCAGGACTTAACCAGGTGTTTAAATGCTCGGTAGAACTGAAATACAACGTAAGGCTCAGTATCTTGCCAAATGCAGCTCCATTTGATATTTAAAACCTTTTAAAGAGAGATTTATTTTGTTTCCTTTTCCAAGGCCACGTATAAATGTATATATATATATAAAGTCAACATAAGTGCCAGGAGTGTGACCAGGCTTCCACTGCTTTCCTGCGCATCCCAGAGAATCTGCAAGCAAGCACAGATTGAAATATCACTGCTAGATCAGAGTTCAGATCCGAACCTCTTATTAGAGCCAAAGCAAATTCTTTTGATTCAAGCACAAATGCAAACCCTTCAGTGACTGTTGTGAGAATCAAACCCAAAATTGTTTGGACTGAATAGCAGGTTTTGTTTTCAGTTCAGAAGGTTTCTGTAAAGTTATTTTTAATACACTTGAAGGAAATACAAAACGTCAGCCTGAGAAATGCAATGGGGAGGAAAGCTGTAACTTGTTTTGGACTTTTCTCTTTTTACAAATTGTGGGGTTTTTTTTACATACTGCTGCCTGCGGGTGCAATTCTGCAAAGTGCCGTGGTGCAGCTGCGTTTTTCAGCGGAAGTTTTTTGTTTGGGTGGAAGCTGTTGCTGGGTGTATCCACTTGCTGCTGTCCCCTTTCCAAATGCTACCACGCTCATCTAGCTCTGATAAAACTAACCTTACCAAAAGCTGATTTTCAGCTGGATTGGTGACCTAATCCATCTGGCCAGCCAGGCAGGCATAGGAACGTGTCACCAAGTCAAGGAGGGGGAAATGCAGGTTCCCCCCAAGCTTTAAATGGCAGCAAGGTCCCAGCTCAGCTTATGAATTCAGGCTTTTTAGCAGCCATAGATCACAGCAGGATTTATCTCATTTCCCCGTCCCTCGAGCTGTGCAAAAAACCACCAGTCACAGCTTAATGTTCTCCTTTAAATGTTTTTCTTTTTAATTATTTTGTCGAGAAAGCAATAAAACATCATCTGAAGGAGCCTCCATAAATTTGTGAGGCTAATAAAAATCTCTGGATAATGGCACGGGTTTGGAGCAGTTAACATTAAATATTTAATGTATCACAGCCAATCCTTCTGAAATCATTTACATGGCTGTAGCAGGTCCGTGCCACTCGCTGTTGAGCACCAGAGAGCTCCCCCATGAAGAGCTACTTGAAACCCACTGCAGATCAATGTTTAATGCCATACCTTTTCGTCTTTCTTTAACAATTATTATGGGACTATATTCAGTTGTTTTTATAGCCTCCATAAAGTTAATCCTGTGCTAAGGACCTGTTTTTACTTCAATCATTTAGTTAAAGGCTTCTTCAGTGCGCAATCGATTCCTTCTGCTCTCTGGGGTGGATGAAGCTTCATCCAGGGCTGGCATGAGGGTAGGAGCTTTAATGAGGTTTTTCCCCACACAGCAGCAGCGCCTACGCCAGGTAGTTGGTTTAGTGGGGAGAAAGACAGATTTGTACTCTGGGGTGGTTAAATATATTCAGCTAAATAAGCTGGCAGGAGAGAAGGCGTGGTGAGGAGGCTTTGGTGTCTGCTTCAGGAACCCCACGTGCAAACCCCTGGGGAAGATGGGTTCCTTCACCTGCAGTGCAAAACAGGTGAAGAAGATAAAATACAAGTGGTGTTAGCATTTCCATTTTACAGGCTGCAGGAGATTGCTCACCTGCTCTTACTTAGCCTGTGGCAAAACCCAGTTCTCAAACAGTGTTTTTGACCTTTCTGCTGGCATCTTTATCACAGGACTTGTCTCCTGCCTTTTGTCAGGGGGGCTCTTTACAAGGCATGGACTGAGAGAGTTCTGCTTCCCTTGACCGGTAAAAATACCAACCAGTGTGTGTGTCTCAGCAAATCCCTGTTTTACAGAGGGCACCTTCTGGCCATGTGATATAGATGCCACAAGGAGTGATTTTTTAATTGTTTATAGCTTCCTGAGGCACAGGTAATGCTGCTTATCTCAGAGATCTTGCTTATGTCTCCTAACAGTAACATTCCATAGATGTTCTCTCTGTAAATGGGAACCTGTTGGGTTTTCATCTTTCCTCTTTGTGATTTCTAATGTAGCTAACTTGGGTTTGCAAACTCATAGGCTGCGTTCTGCAACACTTTGGTTTCTGAATTCAGCAATGAGATGTGATTTAGCTGCATTTTTGGCTTGGTTTTGTATGCATGTTTGGTTTCTTTCCGCTCATTTCCTTTCCAAACTAGAAGCAGACAGCAAAGGGGGAAAACACAAACCGTAAAAGAAGAAATGAACTGGTAAGACTTGAAACCTTGCTGGCAGCCTCTCTAGAAAGACTCATGTGAGTGCTATCATTTTAACTTTGATCTCCATTTTCTGTTTCTCATCTCAGCAGTAGCTGCATCCAGCGACCAGAGCCAGATTCCTATAATTGTTGTGTCTGTAACAGTGGGAGTCATTCTGATGGCTGTTGTTATTGGTTTCCTTCTCAGCGGAAGGTAAGGGAAGAATCTGTGTGTTTATACTTTTCCAACTCTTTTAGTAACTTTTGTCTGACCAGCTGATTAGTGCGATTTAGGTGAAAGCAGCATGTGAATGAAGCTGTTGAGCAGTAGAGCTGTATAATAGCACGAGGGTGGGCTGATTGATCTGTTTGGACAAGGCAGGAATGACAAAGACTTGCTTACAGATGTCATTCACTTTCCAATTATTTTCCTCTCTATATAGGCTGGCCTTGATTATTCGACTTGGTTCTCACAGGAGTGTTTTCACATTCCTTTAAAAATAAGCAGAATATGTTATTACAGGTAAAATATCCTGAAGCCTGTATGTTTGCAGTCAGAGAGAGCTTGCAATGGGCTTTGCTCACAGAGAAAACCTGACTTCAGGAAAACACTTGCAAAGAAAAAGAAAAGAAGAAAAGAAAACCCAGCTGAGTGGCCAAACATCCCAAGTTTTGGTCAGGTCTGGATTTCATTTTTCATGTGGAGGACACCAGTGTGTACTTCACAGACTAGTAAATTACACAGAGAGCTCCCCGCATGGAGGGAGACAGCTTCAAACCATCAAGTGGTCCCATTGACTTCTTGTGTCCTTAAACATAGGCAAGTGATGAAAGCCTGGGCTATATACCATCTTTAACAAATGTAATGGAAGTTGATGGAGCTTGCTGATAAACAAGGGATTGTGGTATTGGGGTAAAATCTGCCTTGTATCAGGATCTGTTTGTACTGCAACACTAAATTTGAGTAGCAGTGAGCACACAAGGTGCTTTTTTCATATACTACACGGCTATTAGTACATTTTTTTTTAATGACAGTAGTCAAACGATGCAACATCCTTCATGCAAAGCAATGTGAGGTGCATCTGTTGATAAGGGTGAATTTGTTTTCAGTGCAAAGAAAACATCTATGCTTCTAAGGCACCCATCAGCCCACTGTTGCTTTCATGATAAAGGTCTGTCTTAAGCTCAGGTCTAGCAAGGTGGCTGTAGATTATAGGATATTGTAAGTGTTAAGAGTAGTTACAAGATACTCACAGAACTGTGCTGATACTGAACACTTTAGCTGAGGGTCTTATTTCCCAGAGGAGGTAAAGTATCAGTTGTGAATGTGGCGCGGTGAAATCTAGCCAGGCTGAGCAGCTCTGTCCCCAGGCACAAGACATCCATGGAAGGACACAGGTATTTCCTGTCTTAAAAGGTAAGTGCTGCCAGAGTCAACTCTACTCAAGGTCAGAGACTGACAGTCTCTTCCAGTTCAGCTGTTTGAGCTCCTGTCGTCTGCTTTGAGTGACTTGCTGGGCTTAAAAATGGGAATGTAAAGGCTCCTGCCTGCACAAGAAGCGTGCAGCAGCGTGTGGGGTGGGTGGCTACAGGCCATTCACACCAGGCACTACAGGAGAGCTGTACTGGCACTTGGCTCTGAACACTGTAGGCAGGCATTCAAGGCTCTCCTTAAAGGCTGGAGGTTTTGAATCAAATCCAGTCTCGAACAGAGTGGGTGGATGTGGACCTTGGCCTTCCCTGGATGTGTGCTTGTAGCAATGCAAACAGGAGGATGTATGTGTGGCTGTGGGGAAGCTATGGATGTAGCCTGGCATCTCTGCAAGGAGGAATCTCGAGGGGTGAATCACAGGTGGAGAGATATATTATCCCTCTGTGACCATAAGGAATCACAACTGTGTGGCAACCAGCAGCTCTTGCTCTTCCCATTGTCACCAGAAAGTGCTTGAGACTGCTTGGGGAAGGACGTGCCCTTGCAGATCCTCTTTTTGCTGCTACCTTCTCTAGTCCAAGCAAGAAGTTACAAAGCCTGAGCCATTTGTCAGCAATTCCCATTAGTTATGTCTTTCTGTACTTTGCCCTAATGGGCTTTCCAGGATGTGCTTCCTCTTGGCTCCTTATCTCCTGGCATGTTTATAAAAGCCCTTGTTTCCTTTGGCCAGGCTTTTACTGCTGCCTTAATCCTTCTACCTTTCACTCATACCTCTCTCCGTGGACCCCAGGGCAGCAGCAGCTTCCCAGGAGCTTCTCAATGATGCCGTGCTGAACGTATGGGAAGGGGCAGGCACGGAGAGCTGAGCTCTTGTTCCATTTTTATCTTTTCAACCCTTCTCCGAAGTGGGAAGAACTCAGTCCCTCAGCTGGAGGTGGTGGAGAAGCCTCCAGCGCCAGTGTTTGGCCCGTCATTAGAGAATTGGCTTCAAAACCACAGAGCTTCTCAGCTGCTTTGAGTTCCCATGAATTTTAAAGACTGGATAATGCATTGAGTGGCTCTTGAGAACAGAAAAATAAACTCCCATAGCCCAGAAAGCTGACAGCCAATTAGAAATTAAGCAAAGCAAAACAAAAAAATTGCTTCTGTTTGGAAGAAGCAGAGATGCCACTGAAATGTGTCACTCATGCTGCTTTGCCTTGGATATGATTTCGAGACAATTTGTGGAGTGACTCTCCTGCTGTGGCACTGTGGGGATGATAAACGCATTCCAAATCATGAGCTAATCCCTTTCTGAAGTTGTTAACCTGTTTCTGGAAGATGCTTTCCTGTATCTTTGGAGTGGATATGTTGTTCCAGTGCCTGCTTCCAGGGGGTTAAATTTCCTTTCCTAATTTTTCCCTGTACTTGCTTTTAGAAAAACAGGCATTTTGAACTCCAGGTATTGCTCCAATTGGAATCACTATGGCTTTCCATGCTGAGTGAGCTGTGCAAAGCCCAAGCTCTGTCTTTTCTGCTTCTGTAGGAGAGCAGGTACTGCCCAGCAGCACAGCTAAGGAGAAGAACCCTTTTGCTCTGCAGCACTAAGGATGTAGCCTGGCTAGCTCCTTAAAACAGGCCCCTTGTTGCTGGCTCTGTGCTGTTCCCAGGGTCCCTGGGAGGCCCTGGGCACCTCAGCATTAGGATATTCCTCCCTAGGATGCTGTATGGCTTCTCTTTGCACCTATCCTCCCAAGTGCCAAGGGGCTTCAGAGCTTCAGGGGATGTCCTCCTGCTCTCAGTAGCTTGAAAAGTAGTTTCCCCACCATAGGACCAAGGAGTTTGCAGGGCTCTGCAGGCTTTTTATTTTCCACTAGGTCCTCAGAGGCAGAACTTTCCACACATCTTTCTCTTTTTTTTTTGCTTTGAAGTATCTCTGCAGTTTTCTTGCTTGTTTTGAACGAATGTAAGTAACAGCCTGGCATTTCCCATTGGCAACCAAAGGTCAGCTGAACAGTAGTCATGGTGGCATTTCCACATGCCAGCGTCCGTCTGTGGAAATGCACTTTGTGTCTGAAACTGGAGGTACCTGGGAATTTGAAACTAAATGCACTTTGCCCTAAACAATTAAGCTGCGTTTCAGAGCTGATTTACTTGCAGGTGCTCCTGAAAACTCTTCCTGTAAATAATGCATCCTCTCACCAAGGTCATAAATGCCAAGCAAAAGAGCTGATCACTTTTTTAAGTCATCTCGCTCTTTGTATGAAGGGCATATTAATAATATAATGATCAGGATTACAAATCAAAGAGATCCACTAAATCAGACTGTAGTTGTCTCAGCGAAAAGAGAGAAGTGGATTGAAAATCTATTATTAAGCTAGCTACAAGCATTGAATTAAAGAACAGAGAGTTGTTGCTATCTTGGTTTTGTTAGGATTATGTGTTCTTGAAAGCACAATGCATTTTACAGATAAAGCAAGGCTATAAACTTTACCTTTCTAGCAATGCTTGAATTAGATGCTGCTTGGTATCGGTGTTCCTGATTGAAGTATATATTGATTTAAAATCATTACAGACTTTTGTTTTACAGTCTGAGTGGGATAATGCTAGTCACAAAGATTTTTGTGCTCTGTCTTGCAAGGAGTGATAAGGTGCCACAGTCACTGTGTGGCATCAGCCCCTTTCTTTCCTACAAACTGAGGTAGGAAACTAGATTTGCATCAGCCTGGGAAGGAGACCTGCTGCTTCAGAGCAATTCCCCCTCTTTTGTCCTTCAAACCAAGCAAAACTGTTTGCAAAACTGACAGGGTCTCAGGGCGAGTGTTACGAGACTGCTGGTCCCTCCGGGCCCCCAAGCATTTGAGCTTTGTAGCACTAAACAAAGGCATGGGCTTTTACAGAGTAAAATGGGGATGCTATTAGGTCAATGCTGTGCATGTTTGCAAAAGCTGCTCAGAACAACTAAAAAATGTACTGTGCATCTGCATTTATAGCCAGCTACCCATTATGGATGGCCTTTCCATCTCAAATGATCTTCCAAAGAACCGGAGGGAGCTTTTTATAGAACTTTAGGAAAAAATAGATTTGAAGCCACAAAAAACTGCCCCTCACCCCTGTGTCATGCATATACAGAAAGTCTCTTTCTGGCAAGGAACTAGCCTTCAAAAGACAAAGCAAAGACAAATCTTGCCACCTGGGTATTGGCAATTAGAGGCTTCTGCACCAGGGTATCCATCCTTGACCTCAGCTGATTTAGACTTTTAAATATCAGCCCCTGTGGTGGCAGAGGGCTACTTTCTGGACACATATATGTGCATCTTGTTAAAAAGTGACTTTCAGGGAGTAGAGAGGGTGAAAGGATTGTGGTGTATATCCTAGGTCCTGAGCCAGCGTTCGCAACCTTCTGTGATGTAGAAGGTCAAAAAGGGATTAATTTTTCCACAGCCTCCCCCCCATCCTATTTTCCAAGATGTGTCAGGGCTTAAAATAGTTGTTTTTGTGATATTTCCGTAGGAAACGGGAGACAGTTTGTAGATAACGTTTTTCATAGAGAGAATTCTTCTAGCATGAGTCACGATTTTTGTTAGTTGTGACTTTTTAAAGGTTTTTTTTATCTCTACATTCTTGCCTGCTCTTCCTTCTTCCTACAGGATACTGTCTCCCATAATTTATAGTCACTTTGTGATGCTGCCTGCTGCCAAATATTCCCCCCAATTCACCTGACAAGAGGAAGGATTTTGTTGGAGAAGCTATTGCTCTGCCAAGTTAAAATTCCCATCCACCAAGAACAGGCAGGGTCTGGTCCTGCTTCTGTTCAGGTCAAGGTTTTTACTGCTTCCATCAGGTTAATGCTCTTTGGCAGTACATTTTCCCAGAGAGGAATGTTAGCAACATTGGTATATAGGATCCCTCTTGGAAAAAAACAGTGCTTTGCTGCACCCTTCTGCACAGGGTGATACCTTCCCAGGGCTGGTGTGGAAATCTGCTGCCTATAGTCCCCATCTCTAGCATCCTGCCTAGGTCAGCTGGGCAAATTCGGCTGCTCCAACACCTTTTTTCTTTTTTATTCTAAACACGTTTTGGCTTAGAACTTCTGTGCAAACTCCACAAGCCAGTCTGAGCTGCTGCTGTTTCGAGGAGGGCTTAGGGACCTGGGTTAATCTGCCTTCAGATGACTTTGGCCTAGACAGAAGGTGAGAGCTGACCAAATCTGTAATTGAGCTCCAAGCCCGTGAGGCGTTGCCCTTGAAAGTGTCATTTCTGAGTTATTCTGGCAACAGCCAAGGGAACAGGGCAGGAGGACCATCACAAACAGAGAGGCAGCTGGCATAAGCTTTTTCTGAACAGGGGAAATGTGGGGTAATGCAGCAGTCAGTGATGAAAGCTCTTCACCTTCGTTCAGGTGATGTGTTTTCTAGCACTTTAAAAGTCCCATTTCTGCTTTGAGAAGGAAACTGGGCTGCCCTTCAAGCTGAAAATGGAGCCTGACTTCAGTGGTAGCAGTTCCAGGCTCCTGCTGAGCACTGGTGAAAGCCCCATGCATATGTAGTGTTTTAAAGTGGGGTTTTACAGTGTCTTATCTTGGCTGTGCATTGGGTAGAGGATGAAGGAGAAAATCAGACTGTGGTCCCTCTGCAATTCTGAATATGCGAATGTTTCACCTGGCTTTGGATGCTGGAAATAGGAAGCGTGACCTTCTCCTAGGGGCACACCATGTTGCAGCACTTGGCCTCTTACTAAGAAAAAAAGGTTATTCTTACTTTCTTACAGCTTCGACGTAGCAAAGTATAATGCCAGAGGTCTTTCCAAGTGCAGTTCCTTTCCCTGCATTGCTCTCCTTCCACTTAATGATTGCATAGATGTTGTCTGCTTGGGCATCTGCATTCTCAGTTATTCTTGAACAGCACGGAGGCGTGCTTTAACGTGTGAACTAGGTATAACCCAGCAGGAAGAGGAGGTGACTTCTTAAATGTTCATACAGTTCTGGGCAAAGTAGGAATATATTCCTAGCAGCTCACAGTGTGTAATGCTGCTACTGTGATGTTTGAAGCAAGCATGTTGACTCACAAGGTGCTAGGTGTAATGCTGGCCTCCTGACCTGGAGAGGCAGGAAGCAATCATTGCCATCGCCCAAGGCTGCGTGAAGGATTAGAAAAATCTTCCCTGGCACCCTCAGTCTCTTAATTGCAAGCCTCTGAAGAACATCCCATTAGAGCAGCTTATTAAAAGCAACAAATGATGCTTTCATTTATCATGACTCCAAGTCTTCAACTTACAACTCTTAAAAGCTGCAGCTATATACAGCAGAGCCTCTCTGAGATTTATCCAGCCACTAGAAATGTAGTTTAGTTCTGAGTGCTCTCTGGGTCATCCACAGGCTTGTGGTAAATTAATTACATTGATTGCAGGCACAGTTGTTGGGGCCCATCATATATATGCATTTCATTAACAAAGCATATAGCCCAGGGTTTGAAATGGTGCCAAGGGTGTTGATAAGTCCTCCTCACACAGGTTAATTAAAGTTTGCTCTCTGGACAGTTGGGTTTGCAAACCGCATTGTGGGGGTCACCTTTGCTATAACTGGAAGGGAGTCAGCTTTGTGTGCCTGAGATAACCAAAAGCAGCAGAGTTGGTATAACCAAGAAGCAGACCAGAAGGCCACAGAGGTGCAGGAGGCGCCACTGAAGTCCCAGGCTCCTCTGTGTCATCTCTGCCCATCTGCAGCCTTTTCCTTGAAGCCAGGGCTCGAAGCAGAAGTCGCACCTTGTTTCAAGCCACCTAGGCTTTAGGAGACACTGCCACCTCAGCGCCTCATTCTTTTCCCAGCAAAGGAGATTTAATGTTGCAGGTATTTTCTCAATAACCTTCACTATTATGTGGACTTGTCATCTGTGAACCTGCAGCAGATTGGAGTGGCTCCTGACCACCCGCTGGAGCTGCAAGCTCTCCTCGTAGTCTGCTGGTTGATTCAGTGAGGCTGGAGAGGGCTCTGCAGATAATTTTGATGTATACAGTGCTGGGTTCAACTCTGACTGCTCTCTGATACAGATCAGCTTGCTGGCTAAAGATCCTAAAACCCTGGAGAGGTATAGGTGTATTTCATTGAGCAGTGATCTCTTATCCTCTAACAGCATTTGATCTCATCTGGAAAGTGTTTGCTTTTCAGCTCCTCAGTTTGTAGACCGAGAAAGCCCTGCGTGGAGCGAGGAGACGGGGAACCTCTGCCCCTCCTAGAAGCCATCAGCACCTGAATGTGGTGCTGTTAAGCCATGAGGGCTTAACATCCAGTTTTATTTGCCTCAGGTTTTTTATATTCTGAAGTTTATCTGCCAAATCAAACCATCCCTTTAGCACAAGCAGTAATAAATCTGCCTTTGTCGTAACTGTTGAGGCCAAGTAGTCCATTCACTTACCCATCCAAGTGCTCCTGGGACTAAAAAGTGAATTTTGTTGTCTGCTGATCCAGTTTAGTTTGTTTCTAAGAGCTTTAGATTTCCCCTAATGTTACACCTCAGAGTATTTTGACCCTAAATGCACAGTGTTATGTGACAAGTGTGCAGGACTAAGACTGCATTGAGGCATATTTCCCTTGCACCTGAGCATTTTTTCCCTCCCTATAAAGGGAGCAAGTGAGAGCGCTCTGCATTCAGTGCAGGGAACTGATTTTATCTCAGAGAAGCCCAGTTGCTGATGAGGTGGTCAAAGAGTTTTAGTTGTTTAAGAAAACAGCGAGCTCTTTTCATTTTAAGGAAGTGGTTGCTTTTCAGGTTAATTGAACTGTTTTTTCAAAAACCTTGACTTTGTGTGCTGAGCAGTGTGGGAAGATCTGGTGGCAGCAACTGTTAGAAAATGCCTGGGGGAAAAGGGCCTCCTAGCTAAAATGTAAGCTGAGTTGTCACAGCCACAGTGGTCTTCTGGAGATGTACCAGTTCCCTGCACTCAAATTCTGCAAGGTTAAACCCAGAAAATGGAAAAATTTATTCAAAGTATATAATGCTTGGGTTTTATTTTTTTGCCTTTGGGTTTTGGATGTCTGTTGTTAACTTGGATCAATGGAGAGGTTTAGTGAAGCCTGAGCTGCTCCCATATTAATATAACTGCATGAGCTGGGGCATTATGAAAATACAAATTATTGTCAATTATAGTAAAAAAATATTGGCATCACTGTTTAGAAAATGTTACCAAGTTGTTTTGCTGATGCAAAAAGAGCTTAGTGAGACATTCTTCACCAGTTCTAATTTAAGTAAGCACATAATCCAGTACATAATTCAGTAAATCATTGCATGCCTGAAGTTATTTTGCATCATAATTTAAGGTGGTGCGGTTGCAGAATGTTAATTTTGTCTAAATAGGCTATTTTAATGTGCTTAGGTATTATAAGTTATACTTTATAAAAATCCAAAGGGCACAGATATTTTTCAAGAACGACATGTTATCATGATTTGAGGAGAAATGATGAGTGAGGTCCTCAGCTGACTTTAAGCCAGGGTATGTCTGCACCATTGGGCTCCTGCTTGTATATCATACTGAAGCTATTCCTGATGTTTCTTCTGCATTATGTTTTTTTTTCAGGGTGAATTACCTTAATAGATTTGGTAACAGAAAAATTGTCCATGCAAGTTCTCTGGCAAGGATAAAGGGCAATTACTGAGGTGCAGCCAGCCTTGGGTTAAGGACTGATGCCATACTCTGATTAGAGAAATGGCTCGACAGCCTTCAAAAGCGAGCTGTGGATGCACACAGTGCCTTTCAACTCACCATATTTTGAGTTTATTTAGGCCGATTGCTCTCACACAACTCATAAGGTCTTGCTTCTTCGGCTACATAATGCACAAAGCTTCACTGATACAGGGGGACCCAGAAAGGGCTGTTGGAGTTGAGTATGTGCATAAGGGTCTGCAAAAGCAGGGCTCGCATTCATCCAGTGCTTTTTATAACTGTACTGCACACAAGCTTGTGGGAAAAGTCACTTAGCCAGCTCCATGGACGTGCTTAAGTTTAAGCATGTGGGTGGCCCCATTAATCCTAACGGCGGTACTCAAGTACAGGAGGCACATGGTTAATTGCTTTGCAGGACCAGGATCTCTGTGCTCTCCCCGAGATGTTTTTCTCCAATGATAGCACATGCCGTGAAATTCTTGCAGCCCAGGGTGTTAAGGTCCAAATAATAACTGCAATAAGAAGGAAAAAGTGCATATAAAAATGTTGTGAATGTATTTGCACCTTGCCAGGGCGGTGGGATTATTCCTTATCCTGGGCCTTTTTGTTTGCTTTTCAGTTGCTGCGATCATGGCTGTGGGTGGGCTTCTTCTCTGCGTGCTGTTGCCTATCCGAGCCTAACATGGTCAGTGTTCCCACCCGTGCTGGCTCCTGTTTCATGTCCTCCCTCCATGTTTTATGTGCACAGTTTGCCTCTCTGTTCCTTTCTTGTATTGGCCTGGAAATCGCTTTCTCATCCAACCTCAGCACCCAGCTTGTCTATCTCAACAACTGGAAATAGCGTGACCTGAAGCAGAGTGTGTCTCCAGCAAGAGCAGGGGTCCCAGGGGGTAACAACCCTGATATGTTATGCTGTGATCGATCCAGACACCACACCAGCAATGTCATGTGTCATAATAAAACATCATGTAAGCTGGACACTTCATCAGATTCTGCTTCTTGTCACCAAAAAGGGCTGGGGGAGGTAATTTTCCCTGAGAAAGGAGGTGGGGGGCAGGTGGGAGTGGAAAGGTATTTAGTGGCATGTAACATGCATGTCAAGGAAACAAACTGTATGTCGTTGACATACATGTCAGTGTCTGACACACACAGCAATGACATGATGCTGTTTGCCAGCGATGTGCTCCAGCAGTGTTGGACATATTGCTGCAGGTGTCGAGAGCTGCGTGTCTGTGCTGCATGCTGCCCCGTTTTGACAATAATGAGGAGACTCATGAAGTCACCATCCACATCAGATAGCTGCTTGAGACCGTAGGAACACTGGGATATGTCCCACGTGCTTGGTTAAACTGGGAAAGTTTTGCAGTGTAGCTGGACGAGAGGTGTGAAACTCTTCTACTGTGTTTTCTGGGGTATGCTGAGGCTTTGCATGGTGGTAACTGGGTCGTGGTGCAGTCCATGGCTGTGGGGCACAGCAATCACCATGTGTACAGTTTTGGGGTCCTCCAGTGCTGTGTTTCGTCTCTGACAGAAGCCTGAACCAGGGAGGACTTTGCAGATGCAAATCCCAAAGACCCTAAAGCAGAAGGTTTTATTTTCTTTCCCTGTTGGCTCATTTTTGAATTGGGTTTTGTGACTTCTGAGTGCTTAAGTGCAGCGTTGACAAGCAAGGCTGCTCAGCTCCGAGTGTTCAGCTGCAAAACGTTGTTCTGGTCATTCCTGTGAGCCATTGGTTTGGTAACAATAGTGCTAAAAGTAAACCTCCCTGTACTCCTTTTGTCTGTTGTGCCTGTGCCGCCAGTGCTCTCGCTGGGAGTCATGCTTCAAATGTTCTCAGCAAGGCTCCCAAACCAGAGAATGGCAGCAATGGGAAATACTTCTCAGAGGACTGGATAGTTGCGAGGAAGAGAGATGCGCAAGGCAAACTTGGCTGACCTGGAAAACACCCTCTGCAAGTTTCCTCCTGAGCAGCGGAGAGACTAGCGTGGCAGACAAGCTGGGAGGGTGAAATGGGAAAAGTGACTTCAAGGCACGGACACTGTCAGCTCTGCTATGAGAAAGCACTGCAGCCTCTTTAGAGAGATTTATGGAGATCACTTCAGAGGGAGCTTCCTGTGGGATGGGAAAACGGTACCTTGTTGAAGTTATTTTTGATTGTTCTGGCAGTGGTTTAGGAAAGCAGGGAGTCATGCATTGTGAAGGCAGGGAAAGACCAAAGGCTAAAAATACCACCCCTGGGATTGAGAAACTTCCTTTGTAAGGTGTCCATGTTAATCAGAGGTCAAAGGCAGAGTCACACCATGTAGCCTGCAGCCTTTAGGAAGGGAACTTGCCTTGGTTCCTTTTGGGCCAATCGTCTAGTGTATCTTTGAACTGAGCCAAAGGTCTTAGCTTGTCATCTCGAGACATTTCACTGCTCTTTTAATCCCATTCTCCAAATTACAGGACTTTGAGGGTAGATAGAAGAGTCGAGTGAGTCAGATTCCCAGCCTGCATGGGTTGCTGCAAGTTACTCCAGGTGAAAGTTTGGTCTGGCACAATGGAACTAACTCATTATATAAGTCAAAAAGGCAAGAGGAAAGTGAACAGAAAAATCGGGAACAACTTCCAGTATAAAAGCTGTTTGTTTTACACCAGTCTCTTGAGTGTTCCCTGGTTTTGTGATACTGAATATATTTTAGGATTGCAGGTGGCAAAGACAAATGCTAGACATGAACCAACGTCGCTAGAGGTAGACTTTTGCCTCTGGCTTTCAGTATCAGTGCTGTTTATCCAGGATAAAACTATTTGCTGAACAAATTATTGTCTCCACACATGAGCTGAGGCGACAGGATCTTGTCCAGATGGATGGATCCATGTTTGTTCCTCTGGGTGGAACACAGTCCTGCCCTGCAACACATACGCAGCCTTATTGTTTTAACATTTTGGAAGAAATAGTCAGAAATGATCACTAACAACCTTGCAGTCCTCACAAACCTCCTGTAAAATGACACCTCAAAATGGGTTGGATGCGTTCCTCAAAGTTGATCTATTCTAAAAGATGCATTTCTCAGTGAAGGTCTCACGCCTGAAAAGCAAGCAGCATTTCATCTATCTCATATTTAAGAGATGAAATACAAAGAAATCTCTGCAGGACTGGGACAGGAGATTGCATGCTGCTTCAGAGAACAAGCTGTTCATCGGTACTGACTACACCTAGCAAGGTTAGGTCTCTTTCCCCATTGGGGAGGTCTAAATGCTGTTCCCATGTGCATTTCCAGTAAACTTTGGCTGTGTGCCAAAATGCTTTGCCCTATGTCTACTAAAAAAGTATATAAAGACTCTCCTGCATCATTGCCTAGCGCTTGGGTGTCCCAGGTCCAGCTCTACAGTCCCCTGACTGTGTCCTGCCTGGGTTGTGACCAGAGTGGTGGCCCCAGCTAGGAAGATGTAGACTCCTTTCCTTGGGCATTCTGTGGTTTTGGGGGACCCCTTGGGTGCCTGAGGGGCCACACACCACCCAGCAAAGGCACCCTGAAGCACAGGCTCAGACACAAAGTACCTTCATGGGTCCAGGAAGAGCAAGCATCTTCCTGCCTCGTTTCTTGAAGGATATTTCTCCGTGAATTGGCTTCTGCCATGCGAGGCAGTGGGCATAAGTTTCCCAGCTGGAGTCTTCATCTTTCTACCTGTCTGTTTTATATTTTATAAGCCTATATAGGGATCATTTTACAACTTCACTTTTATAATCTGCCCCATAAATATTTTATGAGCTGCCTGCCAATATGCAAGTAGTTTTTAAATAAGACATGATGCCTTGAGAATATTTAAGGTCTCACTTTTTTTCCTCTGATACTTTTATTGAAAAACACAGAGCTGTGCAAGAAAGACATCTGCTTTCTAGATACAGGAACTGGGACTAATCCACAATGGGAGTAAATGAGTTGAGATTCAGGTGTGCTGCTGAATTACGTTAACTCCTTGGCTGAGTGTCTCCAGCTCAGTGGGAGATGAAGCAAGCATTGGGATCTTTATGCTTTTGCTGTACGTGATAGAGAAAAGATACAGGAAATCTATGGTTTGTACAATGACAGTAAGCTATAGAATGAGTCTTCCATCAGGAGGCTTTTGACTCACAATTTTTTCAATAAATATTAAGAGTAAATGCACATGCAGAAATGGGTTATTTCACAAAGAACTGGGAGCTTTTTCTTCCCCCAAATTATACTCCAAAGCCACAATATTTAGTTACTTTTATCTGCCAGTTAGATTCATGTAGTGAACGAGGACTGTTAACCTGAAATAGCAGATTTTTATGGGATTTAGTTGGGGAAGAAGGGAGAAAAAACTGCTTATGTGTTATTTAAAGCATGTGAAAGTGAAGAGGGGAAGTAGTGTTGTTTTAGCCCCAGCCAGTGTGTACCTGGTTTGTTTCTCTGGGTAGTTTAAGAAAGTGAGTGTGCAAAAGGCACAAATGATTGCAACATGCAAGTTTTGCAGCAAGCTTTGTTAGTGACACCCAACTGTTGCTTGACAATCACAGTCCACCAGCTGCTGTTTCACTTTGGCGTGTCTTGTCAAGGCTTGTTTTAACGATGCTTTGGTGTCTCAGAGTCTGATTTCGTATCCTAATGTGATGTGCTGCTGTATGTGTTACACAGCTCAAGAGAGGGGGACCACTGGAGCCAACTGGTTTGCATTGGCCCTTTGAGTGTGTCCTTGGGCAATAAAACATGGACTGTTGTTCATCAGGGTGTGCTTAGATCGGATGCAAGTGATGGCATGTTCCCCATTTCTCTCCTCTCTCTTTATGGCCAAAGAAACAGGAGATGTGGGTAGTAAAAAGGATAATGTTAGAAAAGCTTATTTATAAGTGAAGTACTCCAAACATCAGGAAGAGATGAGGGCATTTGCTCTAAAAGGTGAAAAAAAATCTTGTATATGTGCATTTGGTAGAAGGATGAATTGAAACATTTTTAAGAGGAAAATTGAGTTATATGCCTCAATCCAGAAAACCTAACGTGTGCAGAAAACTGATGTGACTTCTGGCAACTTGCAGCAGAAAAAATTGGGGTTGCCAGAAGTAGGATTTGATACTGATACTCATATCTCTAGTTTATATACTTTAAGGGGGAGGCAGTATGATGAAGAAGGGGAAGAATCCTTTTTCACCCAAAGATTGTGAACACCAAAATGCACTTAGAAATGACCTTTGTCTTCGTGTACACCTAGTGCTTAATTTTTGAGTTAATTTGGCAGGACCCCCATCTTGGCAATGCTGCTGCTAGAGCAAGGCGACGAGCACTGACACGCAGATAACTGAGCCGTGTCTCTGGGCACCTCATTGCTGCTATCGTGGGTGTTGTGTTTGGAGTGTAATGGTCTCAGCTTGGTCGCTGCTGCTGAAATCACACCCTGCATGGATAGCCTGGTTGTTTATCAAGTGAGACCTGTT
Source organism: Aegotheles bennettii (assembly GCA_013398125.1). Taxonomy (NCBI): domain Eukaryota; kingdom Metazoa; phylum Chordata; class Aves; order Caprimulgiformes; family Aegothelidae; genus Aegotheles; species Aegotheles bennettii. Next base: position 469,195 of record VZRW01001811.1, read on the forward strand.
TATCTCCCTGCCTGTGCCCCCAGACTGCCTATAAGCCTCCCCCTTGTCTTCTGCGCCTTGTCTCGATCCATTCCCCTGCACTTGCACAACCTTTGCAGTCTGTTTTTTCCTCCTCTCCCTTTGGCACAGGTTTCCTTTTCTCCCAAGGTAAGCTTGTGTGCCTGCTCCCCTTCCCCAGAAGGGGACTTGACTGTTTCTTTTCCTCTCCTTGACCCTCCAGTGTCCAAGCTCTGCTGGGGCCAGCTCAGTGGTGGTGCATGCATCCTGTTGTGTTGGGGCTTTTGATTGTAATGATGATTGTTTCACAAATCCAGTGCCAAGATCCTATAGCTGAAAGGCTGCTTGGCCCCTTACATCCAGGCAGACAACAGTTCCCTGTAATAGGACTTCACGCTGAGGGTATGTTTCATGCAGATGTCTGTTACTGCCTCCTCCTAATGGCAGTTTTGTTTCTGCTAATCGTATGCTTGTCCTTGCTGCGAGTGATGCTGGGATTCTCGCATCCCTCTATCTCAAAAATCAGGTAATGAAAGAGAGGACTCCAAGCTTCTCAGCTTGAAGTGACTTCTTGGTAACCTGAGGCTTTCTTTGAGGTGTGCCAGCTAGCGATCCCATGGCATGCTGGCTGGCTTGCAGGTGTCTGTTGCAGGTTTTTCACTTTGCCAAGCAAAGTCCCTCTCTCTCGTGGCCATGCGGTTTGCTTTAAGGATGATCCAGTTCCTGTATCCGGTTATCATATCAGGTCCTTGGAAGGACTGACATACGTATGTGCATCATACATACCTCATCCCATATTTTTAAATGCATGTGTATAAATGTGTGTGTATATAGCAGTTCTCCTTGCCTATGCAGTTACCCCGTGGCTACCTATGTGGTTGTCTAAGTGAAGCAGATCTCATAAATGCCACAAAAGCAGCCAGTTAATGCAATAACATTGCCTAGAGAACCAGTGGAAAGAGTGATGGATGAGTCAGGGAAGAGCAGCCAAAGACTTAACAGGAGGATGCCTTGGGTGAGATGCAACTCCCATATAGCTGTTGTTGTAACTCCATGGTAGGATTCAGCAGCATCACACTGCCTGGTGCTAACATGGGAACAGGATAGGTCAGGCAGTGACTGTGTGCCTTCTTCCATCTTTATTGCTACTGGGCAGAGGGTATTGCACGAATGGTAGCTCTCTTGCATAAAGACAGGAGATGTGCAGGGAGCGCCATCAGTGCCAGGAGTATACAGGAGACCCTTGAAGGCAGCGAGGCAACAGGTTTTGGGGTTTTTAAGCCATTATTTTGCATGTGTTTAAGGTGTTAAGGCTGTTTTCTAAAGTATCAAAATTGAAAGTTCTGTGCACATGCCCAGTGGATGAAGGGGAGCATGCAATACATACAACATGGTGCCTGCAAAAGCTCTGCAGTCCAAAAGATCCTGCTTCTAATGTTTCATCCCATTCCCCTTCCATCGTCCTTCCTGTTCTTGCCCTTTTTTTTTTTATTCTTAATAATAGATGAATTAGAGGTATGGTAGAGTGAAGTTGTTCAGAAGCATCGGTGGGATTTGGAAACACAAGTCCAATTGAAAATCAGTAGGTCTTGGGCCCTGAATCCCGTTAGGGAAATTGCAAGTAGTTTGATGAGCTAAAACTGGGACAGCATCAAACAGCCACTAGAGAGGTTGGATTTTTCACTGCTCTGGTTTTTTGCACTTTTTGTGATTTGAAGTAAAGAGCAGGGGTTGTGCCATACCAGAGACAAAAACACTTCTTTTTTCTTTCTTTTTTTTTCCCCCCAGGCGATGTGGCTATAGCAAGGCTAAACAAGATCCAGAAGAAGAAAAGATGCATTTTCATAATGGCCACAGTGAGTAAAGATCTAACATGTATATATGTGTTTTTAGCTCTCTGTGGTAATGAGAAATACAACTGAGAGGGTTTCTTTAAAAAAACAATAAAAAAATGTGGTTTTGCTGGTACTTCACAAACAAATTGTTTGTTCTGTTATTCATTAAGTCCCCACCTGCCCCTACTCCAAGCCCCATGGCAAACTGAATGATCTCTTTGAACAGTCCTTACATGTGCCCAGCTGTTCATACCTGTACATTTGCAGCAGATCTCTCTAGTGAACCTTTTTCTTCTGTTCCTCTGCCTTTGCTGTGTGACTCAAGGTACTATTACTTTTGCCTGGTCGGCACATAACAACTCTACACTTTTGTGGTCTGGACGTGTCAGTCCAGAATACCTGTTGGAAACACTTGCTCCACAGCAGCCAGCTGTGAGGACCAAGCCCACAGGTACTCTTTGCCTTGGATGCCTCTGCGTAAGCAGGAGGAATAACACCTACTTCTTGCTCCTAGGAAGCTTTCAGAAATGGTGTGTTAATGCCCTTAGGTACAAATACAGTGATGCTAGAAAGTACATCTCATGGTTACTATCAGTCCTTCCTTACGTCCAAAGCCAGTGTTTGAAAAGCCTTTCTTTGTCAAGTGCTGTGGGATCTGGGGATGGGTAACAGCAAGGTGCCTTTTGGGGTGGAAAAGGCGAATGCATCTTGAGTGAAAGTCAGATTTCCATTACTGCTATATAATGAAGGCAGCAGGAAGCAAATCAATTAAGACCCACAGTGTAATGTAGCTGTCTTATTAGACTGATGAGCAGTTCTTCATGTGAGTAGCCTTAACGATTGTCAAAACAAACTTAAAATATGGGTAATGAAAATACTTTTTCCCCTTTCAAATCCTGGAGAAAAAACCTGCTATTGATTATACTTATACTGGCACAACCCACAGGCATTTTACTGCAAATACTCAGTTCAGTTAAATCTCAGTAACTCCATCTGAAATAACGTGGCTGATTGATTAGTTCATATGTGACTGGTAGGGCATAATTTATTGCAGGTCTCCATCAACCCCCATCCATCCAATTTTTTTTGCAAGATGTTCCCTTAACATTTTGCTTTTTGTACTTTTCCTCCTGGTGTACCCTTTCCAGATTTATAAACATCCATTTGCACCAGATCCTGGACCAGCCTGTTGCACAGCACTGGAAGGGATTTTTAGCTGCTCATCGTTCCAGCTGAGCACTATCATGTGCTTTTCTAAATACAATGAAGTTGCACGTATGTCCTATATAAATTAAATGTCATTTTCCAAGAACGCTATTCCTTTTTCCTGTAGAAATAGGTTTCCCTACTGCAATGCTTTCCAGCAAAGCAGAGTGCAAGGGACAGGAGTGTGTATTGCCCATCTTCTGTCATGCCATGTGCTGTTAACGTTCTTCATTTGTGTTTGCAGTTAAGCTGCCTGGAGTAAGGACCTACATTGACCCCCACACCTATGAGGATCCTAATCAAGCTGTCCATGAGTTTGCTAAGGAAATTGAAGCTTCGTGCATAACCATTGAAAGAGTTATTGGAGCTGGTATGGAAATGCATTTCATTACCCTTAGCAGGGTGGAGGGTTAGCTTTCTTAACGTGAGAGATCTAGGAAGGGTCACAATTTGTGCTGTTAGGTACCCTGCAAAGTGATGGGGAGCATGTTCCAGCTGAAGTCTGGGACAAACCTGTCATCGTCTGCAGTTTTGAAATTCAGGGGCTGAACTTAAAATGGCAGAAAATGGTCATGTTTGGACCAAGTTGAGTTATTTTGATGGATGCTAAGAGAAATGAGTCACTTAATTTTCAGGCTCTTTTCACCATTTTAACCTTTTTCTCCTCCCCCATTAAGGTCAGTCTTGAAGAAAAATTAAGAATAAGAAGTCATCTGGGGGGAAAAAAAAGGACAAACCAAAGTCCAAAGCTCATAACTTCCTTGGTTAGAAGAAGAAACTCACATTTTCTTTCCAGTTAAGCTATTTGTTTGTACTTGCATCCAACCTTAGAAGTATTTTCTGTCCTCTGAAATTGTGTTTTTGTAGGTAATCTACTGTTCACCAGAAAAAAAAAGAAAAAAATCCATTTGGGTTACTTTTTTTAAAAGGCGGTCATAAAATCAGAAAGGGTTTATAGTCTATAAAAATACACGTTGCTGTGAAAGGCTAACAGCATTCCATCTATTTAACTTACCAAAGGAAGGTTAAGAAGCAAGTAGATTGTGTTTTACAGCTATCTACACAGGGCAATGATAAAGGATGTGACAGGACTCTTTCATCTAGTAGTCAAAAACATGAAATGAGGAAAAAGCACAATGGAATATAGAGCATAGCTCTTTAAATATAGGAAAATTACTTTTTTGTTCCTAGTTTTCTTGTACTTATGAATTACTTGGCTTGTGGTTCGCTGGCTATTTGAGATGGTGGTCACTGTGATGTTCAGCTGGTCACATCCATGAATGCGGGACAGCTCTGCGTGCTTTTGATCAGCTGTCTATAGGGTCTGGGCTGCATGCTGTAGTCAGACGTGCATTCCTTCGACGTGTTGTGATCCTGTTCTTTGGGGTTTTTCTCTGAAGGTGAATTTGGGGAAGTCTGCAGTGGGCGGCTGAAGCTGCAGGGAAAGCGCGAGTTCCCGGTGGCTATCAAAACCCTGAAGGTGGGCTACACGGAGAAGCAGAGGCGAGATTTCTTGGGAGAAGCAAGCATCATGGGGCAGTTTGACCACCCCAACATCATCCACCTTGAAGGCGTCGTCACAAAAAGTAGGCACAAGTTGCTGTGAACTGCTGTCCTTGAACTCTGGCTGATAGAGGAGTTGGTTAGGGAAGGAAGACTTGGGTAACTCAGGTTTTGACTGCACTTTCCATAATTTCTCAAAAAACAGTGAATTGCCTTTGCCCAAAATGTCACACTTTGTAGGTCCAGCCAGAAATAGGTTCTCCCAACAGTGTAAAGGAGGTTTGTGCCCAAAGGATTTTGGTGTTCTTCCAGTTAAAATGGATAGATCAGGGCTAAAATGATAAAAAAGGTGAACTGCAAACCTTGCCTCACTGAGGCATAGGATGCATGAACTAAGAGAAGGCCCATCTTCAAAGGCCCAAAATTAAATGAGACAAAAATAGGAGATGATATGCCTGGCCAGCCTCGGGCAGTGGGTGGGTGATGGAGACAGCAGTAAGCCTGGGAGGTCTGAATGCCAGTGGAGTGTGCTGCCTGACTTCTGCCCTGCAAGCAGTTGAGCAGCACCTACTGCCTGCAAAACACAAGAGCATTTTGAATGCAGCAACGCCGAGCCACCCGATAAGTTTTTTGAGCAGGCTTGCTTCTTATTCCTGCCTTTATTTGTTTACTTTTTAAACCACAGGAGCCCTAGGGTGAGCAAAGATGTACCAAGAAATGAGAAGCAATTTCCTTGGCAGGGAAATGGGGAGGATTTTGCTACCAAGAGTCTGGAACAAAAAAAAAACCCAAACAACCCACGACTCCTGAGGTTTTCCAGCTATCGTATTTTGGGAAACCACTGAAGCAAAGCTCACAGGAGGGTAGTGCTGAGCCTTCTGACCACTCACACAGGATGTGAGCAAAGACAGAAGTTAGCTGAAGTTTTGCTTTTCTGAAGCAGGGAAGAACAGGAGTATAGCTGAAGACAACAGGACTGTGTAAAACCAAGAGCAAGCTCCCTCTGGGATCTGCTGGTGATGTCCGTGGCAATATTTGCCCCTGGTGCTGGCCATATAGATTATGAGAGGGGTTGAGGGCTTGAGGAAAATGTGAAATAGCTGGCAGAACATCCCAGTGTGAGAGTTACTGAGGTCTGGCTGCTCAGTTAGCAGAATAACCCTTTGTAACTTTTCCATCCCAGTTCTTCTCCAAATTATTATCTGCACTAAAGATAAGGGCAGAGGAAAGGACGACACATCTGAACGTGCCCAACCCAAGCCTGTCCAGCTGTTGGTGCTATGCTGAGGCTGTGGGAAAGGTGCAGATGTGTTGCTACTCTATCAGTTTAAAGCCTTGGAGGATCTACATTATTTGCATCAAGGATTTTTTTTATTATTGAAAACATCTACTCCTTTATTTTAAGATGTATTTTAAGTGTTTTGGGAAGTTTTTGCTAGCTGAAGAAGCACCAGCCTCACAAGTGTGAATGGCTGTCTCCCCTCTTGTCTTCATGATTGATAATGTTAGAGCTTAGCTATTACCATTCAAATGCTGGCATTTGGGGCTGTGTGGCTGCTGTTAGTACCATTCATCATTCATTAAAGGCAGCGTCTCCAAAATCAGTTCTTTTCAGAGCTGCAATAGAGAAGATACAAAGAGGCTAGCTGTTTTGTCCTGTTCGTATCCTTATAACCTACTCAGAATCAATGCTGGTTTGCAGTCAACAGCTTTTTCTTGCATTTTTCCTGGAAATTGTGTTTCCTAAAACTTTCAAGAAAATAAAAATAACCAAGAAATTTTTCTCCCCAAAACTGAATAACACCAGAATCGCTCGGGGTCACCTTTTGTAGCACTTAATACATAAAAGTTGCCCTTTCTAGCTCTGCAGGGATGTGGGATGTGGGCAGGAAGTGAGTGAGGACTGTACATCTGTAAAAGCTGCTGCTGACATGGGCTTGAGTCTTTGTGGCTGCCGGGGCCTCGGGGGATGTATGGGGATCCCACTTTTCGAGAGGATGTGCCTCCCTAGTGAGCTGTGTTTTATATAAAGTGGTTTTCTGCTCCAGAGGCCTTGGAAATGCTGGGAGCTTGACTTCTAAATTGGACTTGGAGCAGCTGGAGTTTGGATGAAGGGGGGTCCATGCATGCTGAGCTCCTCATTGGCTCAGTAAGCGCTTCTTTACTGCGCTCAATTGTTTTTCTGCTGGGCATCTGGAATGTCTTCCCAGCTTTTTTCTTTTATTTTACATGGACCAAAACAACCTTTATGAATCCCAAACTATGCTGCTATCTCAAAGTATTGTTTAACTTTGTTTTCCCTTCAGTGTTTTAGTCATTGGCCTCTCATAGATTCAGATCTTTAGGATAGAATGTCTTTGCTGCAGCATGATTTACTTTGGAAGTAAATTAGGTTAAACTGAATTAGGCCACTTTTAATTCTGAGTGAGAATACCTGCACAGGGGCTTAATGCTATTTAACTAATATAGTTCAAATGCACAGCTTAGTTAATTTGGATTAATTGTCTTCATTGTCCCTGTGCAGACAAGCCCTTAGCTATTTCTGCTTTACAAAGGTAATGACAGTCCTGTTTTCATTCACATCTGGGTTGGTTGCACTGATAGTGTGCACATTGCATTAGTACATTGGTAGGAATGACATCTACACACATTTTATGGCCCTGTGATGGCAGTGGGAGGGAGTCCTGCTGACACAGAGAATCAGCCCAGCATTTTAGAAGGGCCGATGTTTACTTTTCATTTACTTTGTTGAAAGTTACTCTGTTTGTGTCTTTATTTCCATGCTCTTGGGTATGGGGCTAATTTATTCCATGATTACTGTCAACTTGCAGCAGTCAGATAATGAAACAAAAGTGCCAGAAATGTTTTGTTTTGTTTGGTTTTTGTCTTACGGCAGCAAAAGGCTGAAGGAGGTCCCCCAGGGCTGTGGTGTTACCAGGTGCCGGTCTTGCTGCAACTCTGCCTTAAACTGTCAGAGATAAGGGACCGCATGCTACAGTCAGGGGTTTAGTGTTTAAAAACAAGAAAGTGGGATTTTTCTTCCCTGTGTAGGCACTGATGTGTTTGCCAAGCTATAGCAGCATCACCCGAGATCTCTCCTCCCTACTGCAGGCAGCCCATGTTCTGTGTAGATAGACAGCTGTTATCCTTGAAGATGGGGCCCGTTATTCTATTTGGGACTCAGTGATATTTTTCATGGCCCCGAGGTGCGTTTCTCATATCAAAAGTAATACTTTTGGCAAGCTTTGAGCTCAGACAGTAGCTGTGATATTGACTTAAAAGAATTGAAGCAGTGCAGGTCCCTCGCACTGCAAAGGTAGTATCTGCACAACAATGAGTGAGTGTTTGGATTGACAAGTTCACAATTACCTGCATTATGTAGATAATTAAGCAGTAAATTAGGCAAATAGTTAAGGTAATAGGAAAGTGGGAAGATTAAGATCAATTTAAACGGTAGAACATGGGCCGATTTTTAGGAGCATTTACCTCCATGCCCATGATATGACATGCGGCAGCTCTCGTTGATCGTTTCTGTGAAAGACATAATGCTCTTTGCATATAACTGACAGCTCCTCTTTTGTCTGTGCTTCATGCTAGCTAATAGAAATTGATTTAAATAAAAAATAATTTACGTGTTCTTATAAGATTTCATTGAATTTACAAGGGCTGGAGCACACCACATTAATTATTGCTATGTCTTTGTGGCAAGCTAGCGACAAATTAGATATAAAAACTGAGCAAAAACTATACATAATTACCATTAAAATGACTCGGGCATGAAAATTAATCAAATGGATTTGGAAAGACATTATTATTCCTGTCAACAATAGGAGACCAGGTCTTTTGTTCAGAACTTTTATTTTGATTTCCACTCGCACTCATTTCATACTTAACTCACTTTTGTTCTGCAGCATAAAGATTCTTATTCTTACTTTTCAGATGTGTTTACACAGGTAGTCACATGGGATTACTCGAATTACAAGGGATATAATCCCATCCTTTCCTGGTCTTGGTTTTCATGGATACCAAGCTCAGATAGATACTTCAGATCATCCTGTGGTTGCTGCTGTTAGGCTCCCGTTGTTACTTTAGGGTGTTGAAGCAATAGGGAAGAGTCCAAAGAGATCAGTGTACACAATTTGGCCAGCTTGTTCACAAAGACGGGGGAAAGTTGGGCATAGATTGCCTGGGTTCAACTTGCATCCTCTTCCTCAAACATCATCTAAACTCTAGGTCTTGGTGTCCCACCCATAATATGGGATTACTTTTTCACCCCCCCCTCCTTGATTTCCCTATTTCTATGTATATTCTGGCAAAAACTATTGCCATCCTGCTGGGACAGCAGTGTCTCTGTGTAGATTTGCTGTTGCATGGCTGTATATTCACATTCAGATGCATTATGAAAAGACTTTATTGTTTTTCATGTTTTTAAAATACATTGCTAACAAACCCATGCACTCTTTTTTTCTAGGCAAACCAGTAATGATAGTGACTGAATACATGGAGAATGGTTCTCTTGATACATTTTTAAAGGTAATACTTAGATCCTTTTTTCGCGGGGACCTTGGTTAAAGTTTTGGCTCTTTGCAGATGGTTAATATCAGTGAAAATGTTTGCTGCATAGCTGGTTCAGGTATTGATGCTGTCTGGAGGCAGAAGTGGTTCAGTTGTCTGTTTGATCTGTATCTGTACAGCATCATGAAGGACCTGGTTCATGCATTGATACAGACAGGTAAGAATGAATTGAAGGATATTATGTTTATTTTAGAAGGCAGTCTGCTGCATGAAAATTATTAACTTACCCTGCAAAAGTTTCAAGAGCATATCCGCACTGCATGATAGCAAAACCCAGACTTGTCAGAGTTTTTCCTTGAAACATAAGAGCTAGGGAAGGGAGAAGTGGTTAGAAATGTCCTGTGGCAACATCGGAAAGAGCCCTACACCCAAATATTCACAGACGCACCTCTGCATGTAGGACTGCAGCTTGGTTCCCTTCAGTTGGCTGACTTGGAAACAGCCCACCCTGGCACCTTTATACACATAACTACCTGTGTTCACTCCCAGTCGCAGTGTGTCTTTATCAGTCACCAGTGGAAATAGCTCGCTCATTGATCTCCAGTTAAAAGAACTACATTTCGTTAGCTTTGTCTCTAGAGATCCTAATCCAAACAGTAGAACTTCGAAAAGCTTTGTGGTCAGAGCATGAGAGTAATGAATTATTAATATCCCTGGTTTTCTTCCCTGGAGACTTGCCTTTGTATTTTTATTCATGCACATGCAATGCTGAGAGTGCAGAGACTCTCAGCTCATCAAATGTCTCCTTCCTTTTGCAGAAGAACGATGGGCAGTTCACGGTCATTCAGCTGGTCGGGATGCTGCGAGGCATTGCATCAGGAATGAAGTACCTGTCTGACATGGGTTATGTACACAGAGATCTGGCCGCCAGGAATATCCTAATCAACAGCAACTTAGTCTGCAAAGTGTCAGACTTTGGCCTCTCCAGAGTCCTAGAAGATGACCCCGAAGCAGCATACACAACCAGGGTGAGTTAGGAGGATACCGAACTGATTGAGGTCAAGAAAAATGTATTCCCTGCCACATTTTGGTGTTCAGGCTCTCTAGCAAACAGGTTTCTACAAATCCAGAGCCTCTAAACAGTGCACGAGGGTTTGGCCAGGTGTTACCAGTTAATTGTTATCAGATTAGTTTCGCAAATACTTGTAACTTTGAAGTGGGGGTGGCTAAATAAGGCAGAACTCAACTTGCAACTTTCAAGTTCATGTTGGGCACCTGAGTCAAATAGCAAGCTTTGCAAAGGTGCCACGCTCCCAGCTCTATTCTGTCCTCCCTTTGGAATACCAAAGAGGGGAAAGAGCAAGAGCAAGTACCTTGCTTGGGCATCCATGCAGAGATGTAAACTGTGGTCTTCTGAACAATTTGACCCTTTTAGAACATTGATAAGTGTGTAATGCCTGTTGCAAATGACGCACATCGCCCTCAACGTTACCCTGTTGAGGATAATTTCTCTCAACCTGAGAAAGAACTGCTCCAACCTCAGTGTTCTGCCCCTTTCCATCCTTGATCCATCCTTTCAGAGCATCAGCCCACCCATCCCTGTGTGACACCACATGGCCCCAGCACTGTGGAGAGGGAGTGGACAGGGCCCATCCTCAGCAGCACAGGCTTGGACAGAGCCTGCAATGTTCATGGCAGCGATTGGCATGCCTGGACATGTCCTGTTAGTGTGTTTTTCCAAGGGTATTGTTTTACGGGTGGTGGGAGCTCTGTGGGTCACGTTCCCAGTTCCCGCAGAGATCTGGGAAAGGCCTTTCAGCTCTTGGCAGTCACGGCCCTGTGATGGGACTCGGTGCACGGCTGGACCGGCGCCTCCCTGCAGGCTGGAAGGCTCTTTGCCAGCCCTGCTGAGGCTGCTACGTGTTGCCATGTGCTAATTGGCACTGCTGAGAATCTGGCCTCTCACTTAAGGCATGCACTGATAAGCCTGTGAATAAATAATTACTGGAAGAAGGGGCATTTAAAAATTTGCTTTGAAAAGATTTTCCAAATTCTACCTTTTTCTAATAACAAACACTGTTAGGGGGCATTCAGGGAGACCTTCCAATTTTTAGCTCAATGCTGAGAGGAAGGGACTTCACAGTAAAATATGTTTGTTCTAAATCAAGAGAGAGAACTCTTTAAACCCAAAGAGAAAAGTATTCCTTAACCCAAACTCCTCTTTCCCCCCCCTTTTCCTTCTCAGAGCTGGTCTGAAGTTTGATTTCTAAGATGGTAGAAAAGGGAAAAGGAAACAGCAGAGCACATTTGACAGCTGTGGCATCACTTTCAGTCCCACAGCAGAGGCCAAGCAGGCTGGTCCTTGCAGACAGAAATTTCTGTGCCCACTATGCAGATCTCTCTGCAGGATCAGGACCGCATTAAAAGAAAAAAAGGAAAAAAAGGGCATTACTTCCGCAGCAATTTGCATTAAGCCCTCGTTAGATCAAAGTCTTCCTTGGCTTCAGAGCTGTCTGTTCCTCCCCCGCTCAGTCTCAGGAGCGGAGGAACTGTATTCCCCTACCAACCCATGAAACATAATTGAGATGTTGATCCTATACATGTCCCAGCATTCAAACAGCATTCAAACAACAAACCTTCAGGACAGCCAATTAGTAGGCAGCCTACAAATGCTTATGGGATGAGATAATGTGGAAAGGGCCCCCATGCTGTCAAACAGATTTACTTTAAAATTCGATGTCTCTTTCCAGAGAGAAAATAACATCCCTCAGTGCTCTAAGAAGTGCTGTTTCGTCCTCTTTTGCATGTTCTCTGCAATCTGTTTTTTGGGTTGTTTTTTTCCCTTCTCCTTCTAGGGAGGGAAGATCCCCATTCGATGGACAGCACCTGAAGCCATCGCCTTCCGCAAATTCACGTCGGCCAGCGACGTCTGGAGCTACGGCATCGTGATGTGGGAGGTGATGTCCTACGGCGAGCGGCCTTACTGGGAAATGACAAACCAAGATGTAAGCATGTGCGAGAGCTGCCACGTGATGGGGCTTTGAGGGCTTCTGCAGTCAGAGAGGCAGGATGGGACAAGAGGAGGAGAGCCGCTGTAAAAATGGCTTTGCTCCCTCATGCCAGGCAAAACCAGTCCTCCCATTTGATGCTTTTTTTTTGCAGTAGCAGCCCCAAACAGGCTGTGCTCAGAGAGAAATGTTTCTGCACAGAGGCAAGCCTGCTTCCCCCAGCAGACTACTGGAGTTTCACTAATGCTGTTAGAGCTGGAGCCTGTCCCTCCTCTGCTTAATGACAGAGGTCTGCCAGGGAATAGATGCTGATAACTGGCATCGTTTCAATTGTGTGTTCAATCCCCTGCTGCCACATAAAGCAGAAACTCAAGAGAGTCATGGTAAGGGCTTTGTTTCCTTGCACAAAAGCTGGGTGATTTGATCTAGTGACGGCAGTCCAGAGAGCTGCATCTCAGTTGTGGTTGCATTGCTGATCTCTAGAGTATAGTTTTGCTTCTGTTGTGAATGTCTTGTAAGTCTGTGCTAATGCAAGGTCTTATGATTTGTTTGTACAGCACCCTTTGTGTTGTGTCCCCTTCCTCCTGGGCCCCAGGGCCTCCTTGAGCCTCTGACCTCAAGGCACTCTCTGAAGCATCTCCAAACAGCGAGATGCCTGGGGACACTGTCCCCCTCCTGGCTGCAGCTCTGATCCCATCTGTCTAAGGATCTCTTGATCCTACTGCAGGGCTGTCTCCTACCCTGAGCTCACCATAAACATTTGTCCTTTTCTAAGGCTAAAACAATTTAAGCCTGGGGTTGCCAGATTTTGTAAGCCCCTCCTTCCTCTTCGCATGTCTGAGAACAATGATGTGTGGTCAGGGTCACTATGAGGCATGCAGGGATCCCAAAGCAGCTCTGCAATGGGGCGGAGAATGTACCACTCTGCATGGGGCAAACGGAGTCATTCCTGATCCCTCCCACTGCATCTCTGCAGCCTGTGAAGATGCTGCTGCTGGATGGGCAAGGCAAGCAGGTCCTTGCTCCGCCATGGGTTTCCTCCGGTCACAACACCTGATGTTTCATCCTTTTTAGGTTTTTGAGCAGTGTCCCTGTCCCCGTGACTTTCTGCCATTTCACTGGCAGCAAAGGCTCTGACTGAGCCTTCTGTTTCTCTTGTGTTTTGTCTATGGGCCTTTGCCATCAGTGGCTGTTACTACCTGTCACGCCAAGCTGCTGTCTCATCTTGCTTTGGGTCCAGGCGTGGAAACAAGCAGTACCTTTGAGACGGTCATGCCATGCTTCTTGCCAGAGAGACGAGCACATTGTTTGGCATGAATGCTTCACTGCTTCTACATTGCTGAGGCTGTCACATTTGCGGGGAGTTTGGTAAAGCAGCATGTATCTGTGCAGGGATTTATCTCAATGAAATACAAAGACTTTCCTCCATTGCCAGTGCAGAGAATGCAGCAATTGAGAGCCAAGACTTTTTGGTCACGCTGAGCACTGTAACTATCTTTAATGCTGATGTACCAGCATAGCACAGATGTTGTTCAGTAAATGACAGGCTAAGATGCAGGCTGGTGCCAGAGAAATAATGCTCCCTGGCCAGGGGTGTCCCTGATCTGGATCATAACACGATGAATGTCCACACTTCGCAGAACTGTTCTGAAAAGCCCAGGTACCTCTGTGCACTGTGGGCCACAGAGTGAATTTCACACTTGCATGAGAAGAAGCAAATCGAGGACTGGTTTCTTCAGCACCAGAAAGCAGCAAACTGGTGAGATGTTTATGAGCATCAGTTCCTGCTCAGGCTTTGCTTGGGTTACCTCTTTGCCTGTGTGCAGGTGGCAAGTGCCTGGATGGTGGTAGCCTAGGAAACTTAATTCAGTGCTGTGGTATGTTTCTCATGCTATTTATGCCTTCCTCCTTCATCTTCTGAAGACCTCCTCTTCTTTCCTGCCCTGCTTGTCTTGGCAGAAGAATCAGTGTTGTTAAATACAGCATTGACTTTAATATAGAGGACCAGGGGACAATGCTCTCATGAATTTTGGGCTCCATTGCACAGGAGTTTCTTGTTTTACTTGTTCTTGGTTTACTGGAATAGACTATCCCAAATCATCCTGTCCCAAACATTCTGTTTAGTCGCCCCAATCCCTAAGTGAGTAGTGCTTGTTCAGAAAAGGAGCAGGGACAAAAATGCCTCCTTACAGGTGCAAATTTTAGCTCTTCAAGTCTTGCAAAGCAACATGCACCAATGAATAGAGCACCAAATGTGCCATTTTTTAATTTTCTAAGTACTATGGTGGCTACAAGTGACTTGGTCTTCGTTGTTTCAATATTTTGTTCCTCTTATTACCAGACCCCCAAGGCACCTTCAGATGCAAGAGTGTAGTTCAGCGTCCTCGCTCCTCACAGTATTTTGATACCATTTACATTGTATCACCAGAACGAATGACATCCTGTAAATTGAGTTAACGGTATTGATTGTGATGTTACTGCCAGGAATATCAAACATGCATAACCTCATTGCAGATGTAGTTCAGATATTCTGAGCCAGTGCCAGATGGTCTGTTCCCCGTCATGCTATATTTTCTTTCTGCTACAGCTGGAGGATGATCCCTTATTGTTATAAATACAGACATGGACACAGAAAAGAATGTTCTCATGGCTGTGCCACACTGAGGCTTTTCTATAGGGCAGCTGTAAATATGGTATCGGGGACCAGTGGAAAACATGATCTGAAGAACAGACAGTGCAGGTAGCATAGTGTGGTGGGAGCAAAAACCAGGCTGTAGAAGAGATTGCTCTGCAAGGACAGGTTAGGTGAGGAGTGGTGCAATTGCTACACTGGCAGATGAAATCTTAGATGGACGTGAAAGGACTGCAGGTCTTGTGGGCCAGATCTTCAGACATGCACGCTACCCTTGGAGAAGTTTACAAAGTCTTGCTTAACTTTTTCTCTACTATATGTACATCCTTAGGGAGTCTGAGGTTCCTGCTACTGCTGCTCAGCCAGGCCGGCTCATTCCTGGGTCTCTTCCACTTGGCAAAAAGCCCTGTGGTGGAGGACAATTTGAAGGCGATCCATGCGGTCCTGAATTTCAGAGCTTTCTGAAGTGCAGTGCCAGCCTGATGTGGCTCTTCCTGTGCCGCTTGTATAGGGACTAAAGATCAAGAGAACAACTTCAGTGCTAACCACAGGGCCTTCTTTATAAACACAGGTTGTTTTCAAATTGTGAGACTGTGCCTCGAATGAATGGAATCTGATGCGGTCCTTGGAGTCAAACAGTGCAGCACTGTGGCTTTCCACATAGCAAATAGCTGCTTCCAGCTCCTTTTTGTCAAGGATTCTTGTGGCTAGAGGGTGTGAAGATGGGCCGCCAGGACTCTCTTGGCACGGTCGCAGACCCTTGTGGCTTGAAACGCGAGCTGCGTTCTGAAAATTGTAATGGTTCAGAATGGGAACTGCTGGGCTTGGAGCCCTGCTGTAAATCTGCCCCGAACTGGGGGAAACAAGTTGCTTTCTTCAATTCTGCCCTCATTTATTCATTTCTGCCTTCCAAGAGGGCAGGCAGCACATGTGCATACCACTTGTTTTACATACAGAACCATAGATGATTTGTATTTTGAATCGGTGCAGCAACCCTCCCCTGGTTTTAATTTACATACTCTTGGGCTGACATTTTAAATTCTTGGCAGAAATGTGACCACGCTAAGGAACGACTAGACCCAGACAGTATTGAATGATATATGAGATGGTTGTTCTGCCTCTGCCTTGAATCCATCCATCAATTAGCATTCAAAGTCTCTTTTGAAATACAGTCAGACTTTTATTACTGTAATACAAATTTGTGGTCTAGCACATGCCTTTTCATTTAAAAAGAAGCCAATGTCTGAATAAACAAAATTACTGCACTCCAAGAAGATGCCAGAAAACCCCATAGGCTGCTTTTCATGGACTTAAGAGTAGGCTTGGGGAGATTCCTGGTATATAACCTACAGACCTCAGCTGAGCTTTGAACAAGTGCAATCTGACAATATGGTCCCCTGGTTGCAGAAGTGTCTTGGCTTTCTAGATTCATTTTGCAGTGACCAAAAATTAAGTTATTCAACCCATCCCATAGAAAAGATGAAAGATAGTTGGGTTGACTGGGTTTTGCCTCTTGTGTGCAGACTTGGAGGGTGGTGGAATTTTATGTGAGCATATTGCTGGTCCCGTAGTTCTCTGTTTAAGTCAATTTGCATTTGGGAAAAGGTGAGAGGAAAAAAAGTAACCCATCAGCCTTGTGTCTTGTCTCCTGTAGGTGATTAAAGCCGTGGAGGAAGGCTATCGCCTGCCAAGTCCCATGGACTGCCCTGCTGCTCTCTACCAGCTAATGCTCGACTGCTGGCAGAAAGACCGCAACAGCAGGCCCAAGTTTGACGAAATTGTCAGCATGTTGGACAAGCTCATCCGTAACCCAAGCAGCTTGAAGACATTGGTTAATGCATCGAGCAGGTACAAACTCGGGCCTGGGGTTGAATTACCACTGATTATTTAGCCTGCGTATGTCCATGCGTGGATGTTTCTCCAGCTTCATTATGTCCAGTTGTCTCAAATCAGCTTTTTCTTTTGAAATTGGTAGACAGGTGAGCACTTCAGTTACTTTATAAATGCAGTGCTGCTGCCACAAAGAAAATTATTGTGGCCTGTCTTTCAGAAATGGGAGTTTCAGCAGAATTTATAGGTCTATGGTAAAGCTACCTGTGCCCTACCCCAAGGTTAGAGAGGGCAAGACTTGAGCGCATGAAGTAGATGGTAAATGCTGCTCAAATTATCTGACTGTTGACTTTATCTTGGTAATACAAATGAAAAGCATCTCTTGGGGAAACTCTCAGGATGTGCAAAGCTCAGGGATGTCCAAGTGCATCCTCCTACAACTATTCCCAGGTGTGCTAGCTGCCACTGCCAGTTCTGACAGTCCTGGTAATCATGAGGGGGTCTCTGTCATTCCCAAAGAGCTGTGCACAAACCACATTAAGTGAATAGAGCTGCCAGTGTGCAATTAAACATGAATCTGAATAGCCACATGGCTACAAGTAAGGTAAATACAGTCAAGAAATAAAGCTGCACTTCAGAAAAAAGAGTTTAATATTTTTTAGTGAGTTTTAGTATCGGGGTCTCCACCATACTGGAGTCTTGGAGAGGCTTTTTCTTTTTTTCCTGTAAGCACACAAGTATTACCTCTGAGCCATTTGTGTTGCTAATCACTCAGTCCCTTGCAAGATCATGAAGGAGTGATGAACATAAATCATGGCTGCTTCACTGATGGCAGTGGAGTTCCCCTGATCAATACTGGAAGAAGCCCTTCAGAAAAGTTTATTCAGAGGAGAAAAAAAAAGACACGTCATTTTCCTTGGACAGGAATGAGAGGGATGTAAGGTAAGGTTAGACTGGTGGTGTGGACCAAGGCAGATGTACTGTTGTGAGCTGAGACCCATTCGTCTCTGCACCTTCTGAGTGAGTCTTGCACAGCTGCACATCACCCACCTTGCCTGTTGCAGCTAGACCTCACATCCTGTGCTGTCATGTCCCCACACATGGCATCTCATGCACTGGAAGAGAAGAAACATGAAATCTCTTAATTTTTAAGTACAAAGTAGATCTGATTCCTTGAGCTATTTGCATGCATCATTTACCATCCAAAGACAAAATTACTCTTATTAGCAATTAGATGTAACGTCAGTCCCAGCAAACCTACAAGAAGGACAGGGAACTGCTTGAGAGAGTCCAGCGCAGAGCCACAAAGATGATGAAGGGAGTGGAACATCTCCGTTATGAGGAAAGGCTGAGGGAGCTGGGGCTCTTTAGCTTGGAGAAAAGGAGACTGAGGGGTGACCTCATCCATGGTTACAAATATGTAAAGGGTGAGGGTCAGGACGATGGAGCCAAGCTTTTTACAGTGATGACCAATGATAGGACAAGGGGCAATGGTTGCAAACTGGAGCACAGGAGGTTCCATGTGAATATCAGGAAGAACTTCTTTCCTGTGAGAGTGCCAGAGCACTGGACCAGGCTGCCCAGAGAGGCTGTGGAGTCTCCTTGGCTGGAGTCATTCAAACTCTGCCTGGATGCGTTCCTGTGTGATGGACTCTAGGTGACCCTGCTCTGGCAGGGGGGTTGGACTGGATGAGCTTTCGAGGTCCCTTCCAACCCCTAGGATTCTGTGATTCTGTGAAAAGGTTTATGATAGCACAAAATGTGTGACATTTCTCTTTTATTTCAGTTCAGAACATTCATTTTCCAGGCCTATTGTGTGATGGTTTATGTGCTGTTTTATACCAAACTGTTATGTCAGAAAATAGGCCACAAACTATTTCCTTGAGCTAAGCTCTTTGCTGATGTTATATTCAATGAACAGGTACATGCAATTCCAAACCTCTCCTTTTCAGAGCTGCTGTGGGTATTTTCTATTTTCAGTGTGGATGAACATCTGAACATCCAGGCCTTGGGACTGTGTTTCTGTAGTTATAGATTGCTGTGACCGGACCATAGTAATTCAAAATTAATCATAATTTCAACATACAGCAGCTGTAAAGGATTTTTTTATATATGTAATGCATTCTTTATGGACATTCTCATTAATGCAAATAAGGGAGGAAGTCACTCTCTACATTACAGTGTGTGCATATCAGTAGGTACCTCCTGACATTAGTGATGAAAATCCACTTCGCGTTATGATTACTTAAGAGTTCTGAATTCCTCATGTGTATAAAACGTTATGGGAAGCCATTATATTCTTGGTACTGCAAGTATTCACATTTTATTGGACCCTTCAGCATTGCTATTAAATAAACAAATACTACTAATGTGCTCATAAAACATATGAAGATTCCTGAAGTGCTATAATAATATAATTTCCCAGCTCTCCTTCCAGTTGAAAGTCTTTTAAGTGTAATTCTCACCGTCAGAGGCTGACCCAGAAAATGGTTTTTTACCTGTGGGTAATAATCTTTATGCGAGGCTTATGTTAGCTGTATGTCCTGGTTTACAAAGCAGGGGACAAATCTAGTTTCTTTCCTGGCTGACCTTGAACAAGCTCCCTTTGCTCTCTGTGCATCATTAGTAGGGTGGTGGACCTGTAAGCGGCACGGGTCGCTTGTGCCAGGTACTGTATTGGTGTTTCTGCCACGGTGAAGGGTTATTATTTGCCTGAGTTGCTTCTTCCGTGCGTGGCATAACTGAGCAGGTAGCAATTGCTGCAGCGAGGTCTTGAACGAGGGTACAGAAGCAGGAGTCTACCTCTGGTTTCAGGGCTGGAACATGGTTGGAGCATTGCTGCTCCCTGCAGGGCTCACCAGATGCTGCCTGCATCCAAAATCCCCACCCAACTCTGCCGGAGCAGCCCCTGGAATGTTAACAGCAGCCTGCCATTGATGACCGCTGCTGGGAAATACAGTCTGGGTTTCAGCTTCCAGGCTCTGGGCTGTCTTAAGTTAATTATGAGCTTTAAAAGGAAAGGAAAACAGAACGGGAGGAGTGAAACCGAAGACTTTGAAGTAAGAGTGACTGGGGGAGCCTGGTAGAAGAGGAGCCTGCTTGTGAGCAAGAGGTAACGCAGATGCATGCTAGTCCTCTTCTCCTCTTTCTGCTTGCAATGGGGACCAGAAATAGCAGGAACTAACCCAGAAGTGGGTGAAGTAACAGGTGAAGTGGTATGTTTGATATGCTGCGTATCAAGCCTGCTGGCAGGATTTAGGCTGCAGCAATCACTGAAAATGCAACAAAAGAATCATCTTTACCATATAAAAATGCGAGCAACTGAGTCATGTTGGTTACATCTCAATGCTGATTATGTTTGCTTCTCTGCTTTTTCTTTTTTTTTTTAGAGTATCAAATCTGTTGGTAGAGCACACTCCAGTCGGGAGCGGTGCCTACAGGTCGGTGGGTGAGTGGCTGGAAGCCATCAAAATGGGCCGATACACGGAGATCTTCATGGAGAACGGATACAGTTCGATGGATGCTGTGGCTCAGGTGACCCTAGAGTGAGTAGTGCCCAGATCATTTTCACTTCACTTGGAATTTCAGAGGGGAGAAAGACAAACCATTCAAAAAATTGTAGGAATGAGACTTCAGAAAGGGAAACCCATTACCCATTGCCTGCAGTCAGCAGTTTCTCTTGTAGCATCTGTATTGATAACAAGTGCAGGCAAAACTAAAACTTGTGGTCACTACATTGGCAGCCAGTTCTTTGGCTCCTTTACTCACAGAAGTAAATGCTTGAGTTTGAATAATTGCCAGGCTGTCCTCTAGCCATAGTAACAGGTGATTATTTGGGGTTACCAACAAATAAGAAAACCCACCCTACTAGTAGATGTATAGGAGCTAGAGTGCCCATGGAGGTACACTGGTTTTACACTGGATTGGTTGGTTTCACAGTTGATCTGGACATAACGAAGGGTACAGGCAAGCCCATTAAAGCATGGAAATAATATTCAGCATTAACAGAAATAAGCACAGATACAGCCGATGGCAATAGAAGAGCATCAGCAAACCCACAGCTCTAGGGGACAGGCTCCCTGGCCAAGACTCTTCATTCTGAATGTGCCCTTGTTTTTTGCATGTGGGCGTGACTGCAGTTGGGGTGACAACACTCAAATGACTTGGTAAATGCCTTGGGTCTGCTGATTTATTATGCTTTACCTTTAATTGCCTGACTTGCTTGTGTAATTACATCTGTACTTTCCTTCTGCCACCTATTCAAACTCGCCCCAAAGCCTGGTGGGTTAATTTGAGCATGGTGTACTGCAGACATTAAGGCAAAAGGGGAAGATTATGCCCTGTGCTGCTTTGGAGAAGCTCATGGCTCTTCTAACCATATGCAGATTGCCAGTGCACATACAGAATTGGTGCTGAGGATTAGGAATAAAGCAAGAAAAATCCCCACACCTCAGAGAACTGCATTTCTTGTTGCTGTGGAGCTTACTGTACAGGGTAGGAGTTGCTTTGCCTGTGATGCAGGTCAGTAACATCTCCATGGAGTTCAGTTTTGCATTACATGCACGGAGGGAGTGCAGGAACATATCTACTCTCACTCAGATTTTATTTGCTTCACTTACAACACCAATATTTGTCCCTTATGCCTGGACTCATCCAGTCTGTCTTCAGGGATTCACATTAAAACCCTGAGCTAGGGATTAAATCCTTTCTAGCAACGGTCTAGGGAGTCAGGGTGCATGGATTTCTACCTGGGTCCTTTTTTTGGGTGCCTGAGACTCTTACATGCAGTTTCCCAGCCTAGTCCTGCAATTACATGCCATGTTACTTTGGCAGTGCCAAAAATGCCAGGTTTCGGGACTCCATTTAGACTAGTGATCTACAAAGATTGACTAAGGAAGAGGTCCATCCCCGGGGTGGTCAGAGTCCACATGGCTGAAAGACTTAGCCAGAGAGCGAGTGGGAAGAGAAAGGATAGGATGAGACAGGTATTTAAGAGCAAAGGAAGACGTTGGAGCATTCCCCTCTACAGTGCCAGCTCAATCTTTTAACCAGAACAAGTTCTGGTAGAAAATGCAGATTGTCTAAAATATGCCACAGACTTGTTGCTGTTTGACTGAATTAGTCATATCAAAGAAGAAAAGCAGCTTTCACAAAAGCTCTCAGTTTGTTCCTCTTCAGAATTTTATGCAATTTCAAGAGCTCTAAAAGAAATGTTCAGAAGTTAAATGCTTTGGTTTGGATCAGAAGAAATGTTGAGCTTGAGCCCAAATTAATGATAATTTTTGACAGTAAATTAGAAGTTCACTTACTCATGTAGCTTTAAACGGTCTTCCATTTTCTTGACTGCAAGATTTCAGATTGTGAAATTATCTCCTTAGTTTGACTTACAATTTTAAATATTTCCCTAATTTACTCTTTGGTATTCCAGAAATTTCAAAAGTATCTCCCAAAATCTTTTCAGGCTACCCAAAAAGTACTTCAAAACAGTTTTTCTGATAGGCAGTGAACCAAGAAAACCGTTATCTGTACAGTTCTAGCCAGAAATGCAAGTTGGTTTAAAAGTCTGTAAATAAGATTATAGCTGCCAGAGATGCTCTGGCCCTCAGAAGCTGCAAACTGCCTCTAAGGCCCCCTCCACCAGGTCCCAGTATGTTCTGTACAGCACAAATATAATCCTACTCTGGTCCTTTACTGGCCTCAGTGGAGACAACATGTCTCAGCTGCTCAGCTTTAGCTTTCTTTTGGGCTTTTACAGCATCAGAGCAGTGCAGAGGAGCTGATGCCTGGGAGCCTGGGGAGCTTCTGGGTTTGTTTGTGGGGTTTTTTTTTTTAAGCTGAAAGGAGACGTTTCATGACTACAGCTTGCAATTCATTTGAAACTGAAAAAAGGTCAAAACTAACTCCAACTAGTTAGTTATCTATGACAGCAAATACATTCTCTCCACAGCTGCCTTGGACAGGGGTGGTTGGTTCTTGAACTGCTCGGCCTGCTCACCTTTGCATTGCAGTGGTGGCTTAGCAAGAAAGCTTGACCCCACTCAAGGCTATTTTTGACAAAGCTGTGGAAGGTTCATTAAAAAGCCATCCAAATCAACACTTCTTTCATCCCTCTCTGATACAGTAAAAAACAACGAAAGTCTAAGTTCTCAGCTGCTAAAAAAGGAGACGCCATCATAATGGCTTACAAGGAAAGGTGTCCCATGTTGAAGACCTAAACCATGTGCTCAGAGTGATGTAAACAGGCAGATTGCCTTTAAAATCTGTAAAGCAGGGAAGAGAAATGGCTCCTGGGTGGGCTCAGCTGAGACTGTCATGGGTTCTCCAGAAAATAAACACCAGAACAAGCAAAAGTTCTTTAAAGGTTAATATATTGGGGGGGTTGGTTTTCTGGAGGTTTTCACTTTTTTCTCCCCGTTAAAGAGAGCAACAAAACATTTTGTGCTTTGCAAAGCAGAGTTCAGGTTAAATGTTCCTTGTCATTTTTAATAGAGGCAACTGTTCGGTATATTCCAGAGCTGGGACTTGGGGGGATCGGGTGAAAAGATGATCTGAACATCTGAAAGTAGCTGGCTTTCCCCAAATGACATCAGTAAAACAGTCTTTACAATTTAAGAGGTTGCCTTCAAATACCATCAAAAATGATCTTCCCCAAATTCAAACTGCATAGGAGACAGATATGGAAATTACATGGAGAAAGGAGAAATGGGTAATTGCTGCCAGAAAAGGCAGGAAAAAAAAAAAGTGTGATAAATGTAAAGAATTCATAAAATCTACTGAAAAAAATTACTAGCGGGGGGTTGGCCATAACGCTGACAGGACTGGTGACTGTAGGCACCCAGCTTGTGGGATCTTTACAGGACCTGGTTGAGATGGTAGATGTTCAGCATTTTTTAAAAAAATCCTTCCCCCCCAGCATGCAAAGCAAAATCCCAATTACTACCCTGCTTCTTTCAAACTGATGGCCTGGTGCATTTATTCCAGAAAAGAGTAGTACGAATGGCAAATTTCTGAAAACAAAAGATTAAAAAGCTAAACCCAGTGAATATCGCCCCAAGTCCTGAGCTCTGCCTGCTTAAATGAAGACCTGAATATGTATGTGTTCAAACAAAGAGTGATTTCTACATTTAGCTCTAATTCTTGCAAAGGGACGAATCACCTTGTGAAAAGTGGAGCCTCACCCTCCACCCCCTCTTTCCAACTGGATATCAGACTTGAAGGCAACCTTTCCGGTGGACCAGACCTGCTCTTTAAGCTTGTGGACCACCTAGTGACTTTGAGTGTGTCTGGAGCTCTTTGAATCCACTGCAAGAATAACTTTACCAGGACAATATTCAAGAATAGATAGATCCATGACATGAGTTTCAGTCTGACCCTTGACTGGACCGGTTACTAACTATGTGGACTTCATACTTCCACCTTTTGAAGGATCTGTACACACTGAATCTCAGGACACCTTGTTGTTTGTTATTAGATGAAGAGGTCTGAATATTTGTAATACTATGTGCTGTGTTGCTTTGCATTGTATATTATTTTCTTCTAAAATAAAATAAAATAAATTATTTATTAAAAGTTATACTGGGTGAAGAGCGTTTAAGAGTTCACCTGCTCTAGATGCTTATTCTTAGCCCGATATCTCAGTCCTGAGATTGTGATGCTGCATCTGCTTCCAAACAAGCCAGTTCTCATCTCATAATCAAGTAGGATGGGAATAATGAGTAAGAGCAGATGAACTCTTAAAAAAACATGTTTTTTTAAGTCCTCATTTCATGCAAAAGTCCCTAGCAAGTGGATTCCTCTCTCTTTAGCGTCCTCTAAAGGTCTTCTAGGTTCTTCTTCTTTCCCCTCATTTAAACTGACAACTAACTAACTCTGTGGGTAGTTCCAGTCTGCATGGGCAATTGTAGAGTCACACCACGTGAGGAAGTGTGCTGAAATCTGGCCTGGATGGGAGATGAAATACCAAATATCTGTGGTAGGTTGATGACTGCCAACCACAGAGATCTTTCAGGAACTTGGCCCTTTTGCTTGCATGACTAATCGGCTGGTGAGAGGGGTTGTATTTTATGTGTCAATCCAGTCCTAGTCTACACTGTGTTTGACAAACTGGTCCATGGTGTATAAGTAGTTCTGTTTGTAAATAAAATGTTTTAAATATATTTCTTACAACGTGGAGACCATGAATTCAAACCCTTGCAAATGGAGGATATTGCAGGGAAAGGGATACTGTGTTGTCCTTGGCATGTTGTAGCTGGGCTTTAGTGCAAGGCAGTGGTAAGAGAGCAGCATGCATGGCAGCTGTATACAGGCTGTTTGGGATGAGCAGACACCAATTTTCCCCTTTATTTCCTTGACTTCTTGGTCTTCTTAGGTCAGTCTCTTAGAACTGCATTGACAAGTGATTCTAATTCCTGCCCGTTTCCATTTTCAGCCCTTTGTGAATGAAAAAGTGAAAAGGGGAGACTTCTTCCTGAAACAAACACAAAAGTTGTCTCACTGCTGGGGGGGTTAAGTATTTTGAAGCAGGGAGACCCCACAGCACAAGGGTGTACCTATCTCCATGGCCTTGGGGAGCATGTGTGCCGCTGCAATAGCAGCGTGAGCAGAACGCAGTGCTGGGGGTCGGGTCACTTGCATGGCAAGGTGCAGCCTGGATCCTGCTCACAAGTGTTGTTTGCCCCCTGAGCCTTAGTTGTGCCTTTTCTTGCACATTTCTATCACAAAGCCCCGGTAGATAACCACACACATCTCCTCTGTGAAGCTGAGCCAGGTGAAATTGCCAGTTGGCTGCAGTAACATGAGCCAGGCAGCTCTCGACTGGAGCTGGAGAACAGTTGCTTTGCAGCCCTTTGGCACAGAAGCTGATATTTTTTGTCCCCAAACCAGCTGGTTTGCACACCCTATTTTGTTTAAAATTGTCTTCTGCCTTACATGGCTTTAAGTCCTTAAGCACTGGGTGCATGGGAGTGTGCAACGTCTGCATAATCATGCTAGAAGCATGGGAATTCAAGCTCATGCG
This sequence comes from Aegotheles bennettii, assembly GCA_013398125.1. Lineage (NCBI taxonomy): Eukaryota > Metazoa > Chordata > Aves > Caprimulgiformes > Aegothelidae > Aegotheles > Aegotheles bennettii. The sequence continues at coordinate 494,737 of VZRW01001811.1, forward strand.
TTTCTCTAGGTGGTTTTTGGAAAGTTTTGTTGCTGGCTTTGCAACGTGTGAGGTGGGTTTGGAAAGAAGAGTCTGTTTTTATACTTAGATGAGCATCTAGCTCAGGAGCTGTTGTCTTCTGGTTCATCTTTGCAGAGGTGAAAGACCCCATGGTAGTGTTTTTTCCCCCTCTTTGAGGACTCCCCACACTTTTGGCTGGTGGCTCTGCATTCAAGAGAATTTAATATTAAAAAAAAAATAGACTGATCCCCTGGTGAGCAGCTAATGGATTGAAACCAGAAGTTCCTTTTTCTTCTTTCTCTCTTGTAAATCAATGAGACACTCTTCAAGGATATTGAGTTAAAGGGATACTATAAGGGGAAGAAAAAAAGCTGTGTAGTGAATAGGGGATTTTTATTAGACTGATGGAGCTGTGTGTGAAATGCCAAGACATACATGCCTTTCTCAGAGTTTCAGGCTATTTTTTCTGCATAACATGCAAGAGTATCAGAAATGATACAACTATGAAATACATGGTGCTGGATTTTCAAAAGAGCTCAGCTTGCACTTTAGATACCTGGAGAAAAGAAAAAAACAACTGAATTTTCAGAAAGTACCAGCAGAGCAGCACTCAGCAGGGGTAAGATGGATGTTGTCTCTTTTAAAAATCAGGTCTTAATACTGGGTTGTTTTTCACATTTCTTTTTTAACTTTGGTGTGAACTTCCAACTGTGCTGTGTACATAAAATACACATAAAATAAATTGAATGTAACAATAGCATTACTACACTTTCCTTCATTATTAAGATGGCTTGCTGAACTAGTTTCACAATTCAGCCGAGGCAGAAATGAAAGCATGCCCACCTGAGAAGGTAGACACCTTTTGCAGGTGCTACAGCCTCTTCTCTGGCAGGTGAGGAGCATTGCTGATGTGTCTAATTGACCTCCCTTGCTCCATGCCCCTTATGTTGTGATTTCCCCTATGCACTGGTGAGATGCATTGCTGAAAAGGGGTACGATAATGAAATGAAGTGTTTAGCCTGGAGCAGAAAGTCTGATATTTTCTAAATCAAGATGCTGAAAGCATGGCAGTCTTTGGAGAACAACAGATTTAGCTTTTGGCTTCAGCCAGTTTATGTGTTAACATATCAACCTTCACTCAGGATTGCTTTTTATTCAAAGCAATATTCATCCATGCACTTTTTGGACATGGTTGGTTGGTTGTGTTCACACAGCAGTCTCTGTCCAGAACATGAAGCTGCTGAAAGAGGTGCACTTCCATGGGTAGCTCACACAACATTCCATGAAAGTGCTTTGGTGGTCATTGTATGTGTTTACCTGCAGTTCAGCATGCAGCCGTGCTGTGAGCTGTAGGCCAGGTTTGCAGTATGTCTCAGGTGATGGTTGGACTCCTGGGTATTGCTGGCAATCCCCAGCCCTTGCACTCGCCAGCCCCTCCAGTGTGGTTTCCAAAAAGCATTTATGTGTTCAAGGAGGTCACAAATCCGCTGACTTTCAGTGGAGAGCTTTCTCCTAAAAGACTTGCACACAGGGTGTCAGCAGCTCGGGGATTCACATGTGTATTGGCAAGACCATGGAGCCCTACTCTGAAAACATCCTTTATCCAGTCCAGCCTGGAGATAGAAAACAAGGGGCTGATACTTCTCTAGTGGAAGTCTTCAGACAAAACACTACATCTCCTTTAAGTCAAACTGCTTCTCTAACAGTCTCTGTGTCTTGTGTTGGAAACACAGATGGATCTGTCTTGATGTTTCTTCTGAGCTTTTATTCCTACAATTTCTTGGTTAACACTTTTCCGCCTAGAAAGAAATCCCTACAACTATACACTGCCATAACCCATGGCCTTACCTGGCTTTAGATGTGGCATTGAATCTGATTACCCGAGGCCCTGCTGTAGTATCTCCAGGGGACGACTTGCCCCACTCCTGTCTTTGGATGGGATAAATTGTCCCCTGGAGGTGTCTCTTTCACACCATCAATGTAAACCTAGGTAATTTACCTTCATCTATACACCTAAATTTTAGAGGGTTGAGCTTCGGGGAAAGCAATCTTTCCTCTCAGTCCTGCATTTCATAAAGTATCTTATTCTATTCTACAGCTTTCCTGTAATGGCAGCCCAGTTGACAGACTCAACTCAAATGCCTTTAGCTTGTAGAATCCACCCCAAAAAAACAATCAGACGTGGGTTTGTGGGAAGATTTGCAAAGGCCCAGAGGGGAGCTGCTTTACCAACTCCTGTTGAATTTAGGGGGTCATTGGGGTGGTGGCCATGCTCGAGGCTTTTGCCACTCAGCTCTCTGTAGGAGCTGACTCTAGGATTGTGGTTTGTGTATCTTCGGCTTTGCCTCATCCGAAGAGGAAGGAAACATGGATTGACTTTACTCCTCACTGCTTGTATCTGAGGTCAAATACCAGCCTCTCCCAGGAGAATAGGAAACTGCAACACAGGCTTTCTTACATGGCTTTTCTCTTGGAAATAGGACTTCTTCACACCTAGCAGAGTCCTTGACCAAAGGTGAAGCTGACACTTTGCTGTCCAGCTTTTCTCCTGGGTCAGTGAGGTGTTCTTGGTCAGATCACGTCAGCTTTCTGAGATGCTATCAGCTATTAATTTGTTTTTTAAAAATGGGAAAATTAAACTTGGCTTCAGGTGCCACTGCAAAGAGGTAGGCGCTGGCAGCAGCATCGGCGTGTGCGGCGTGTGGTGTGCGCGGCGGCGTGTGCCTGAGAGGTCCCTGGAACCAACATCTGCTTTCTCCCACAGGGATTTGAGGCGACTGGGAGTGACACTTGTTGGTCACCAGAAGAAGATAATGAACAGCCTTCAAGAGATGAAGGTCCAGTTGGTGAATGGGATGGTGCCGTTGTAACTTGGTTTTAAAGTCGCTTCCTCAAGTGGGTCAGTCCTGCACTTTGTACACTAGCCCTGAGATTTATTTTGACTAAAAAAAAAAAGGAAAAAGAAAAGATAAAAAGGGAAATTCAGTGGTTTCTATAACTGAAGGACGTTGGCCTCTGCCACAGCATTTCTAAAGCAGTGTTTGACTGAAGTTTCCCTTTTCTTCCTATTTGTGTCCTCATTTTCATGAAGTAAATGTAAGATGCATGGAACATGGAAACGAATCTGCTGTACGTGAGGTTAACCCATCTCTTAAGCGTCAGCGATAACGACAACAAGCCTTCCCACCACACGTTGTCTGTACATGGGACATATATATATATATATACTTATATATATAAAAAAACCTCTATATACTGAATTACAGCAGCACATGGTAATACTTCCAAGGACTGACCTGAGTGGAGTAGTTTTGTAGCTGTTCGTGGGCTCCAAAAAGCTGTGGTTTACTGAAGTTTAACTTCAAGTCTTACTTGTCTACAGAAGTGTATTGAAGAGCAATATGATTAGATTATTTCTCAATAGATATTTTGTTTTGTAAATTAAAAAAAAAGAAAAAAGAAAAAATGCTGTTACACAGCATTAAGTTACAGAGACTAGTGTATAAACATGTTGCTTGCTCCATGGCAAATACAATACAGGGTGTATATTTTTTTTTCCTCCCTCTGTGTTACCAAGTTCTTTTTGTTTGCTCTTCTGGGAGGATAATACATGATGAAGATGTATATACTGTACAGTTTGCTACGTATCAGGTACAAGATTGGGGCTTTTTCCTTGGTTTGTTCTTTTCTCGCCTTCTTTTGCTTTGTTTTCTCTCCCTTTTGTGTTACTGCTATGCTTTGTATTCTTGCTGCTGTTTGGTTTGAGCAACATATAAAGCCTTCAGGAGTTTCGATTACAAATGTGAGGTAGAAGGAATCTGCTTCAATAAAAGATGTCATTCTCTCTTCCTTTCCACTGTGGGCTGGCCAGAAGAAGAAAGTAAAATACCTGGTTCTTGGTGGCATCTGGTGACAATGTGGCATCGGTTTTCCTGTGTATGAGTCCTGCCCATAGCATGGGATTGTCTCCTCACCGGCATTTCAGCGCAGTAGTCATCATCCAGTGCAGCCCTTGCCCCTGTTCCTGAAGCCCAGGAGGAAAACCACAAGGTGGTTTTATTTGGAAGGAAGGGATTTTGGTGTTACTCTTCTCACTAGGGGGGTTGAGTCCTGGGGTACAGTGTGGAGGCGAGCCTGTGGTCATCCAGCATGGAGATTTTGCAGTATTTCCCCTGAAATGGTGGTGGTGGTGGTGGGATTATTTCAGGAACTGCGCTGTCCCAGGTTGTCTCTCTCGGCATTTTTGATTTGAGTATGGACCTGGCCACTTTAAGGCAAAATGCAGAGGAGGGAAGAGCAGAGCAGCCCAACAGGGTCACAGTGGTGGTATCCCATGTGCGAGAAGGTCCCATCCATTTGGGGCTGGCACTGCTTGGGTCTGCACAAGGTTGTAGCTGGAGTTCAGTGTGTCCATTAAAGCTCATGGCCGCTGTTTTCCTGAGGGACCTAAACCTGATCCCCTGGAAATCCCACCAAGAAAGTTTGGAGCTGTCCTCCTCCTTTTGTTGTAGATAGGATTAATCAGCGAAGTTAATCGTGTATTCATAGGTTGGGCTTTTTTTTTTTGGTGAAGGAATTGGTAAAGGTAAGGATTTTTAAACAGCTCAGTGGATGGCAAGTGTTTGCTGTTTCTGTACATATATTGCTTCCTTAGAGATTGAGTAGCATCTTGTAGCATCCTTCCTTGGTGATAACATCGACATACTGACTTGCTGCAGCCCCCTTCATCCCTGGTGCTGGAGAGCTGAGCCTAAGGAGCTCATCCAGCGCTAAAAGAAGGCCTGTGTCCTTTACGTCTTGCAGAAGCAGGTGTTGGATGCCACCTTCAGCTGTTTCAAGGGTCTGTCTTCCTGTTTCAAGGGTCATTTCCCCCAGGCCTTTGGGTGAGATCTGATACAAAGAACAGTTTCCTCCTAGACTTTTCCCTTTACTTTAGAGAGGGTTGGGTCATTTTTTTTCTTCACAGCAGGGCTTCGCTTACTTTCATCAGGGCTTCTTGAGGCAATATTTGCCTGTTCTGAAATGGCCTCCTCTGCGAGCTGCTGCCAAGCTCCTCAGCAGTCAGGAGAAATAGGAGGGAGAGGAGCCGTGACGAGGTCTGACAAATCTTGATGGTGTGATTTCTCATCCTGTTTCATTTTGGCAGCCACTGG
>VZRW01001811.1:513903-578405 GCA_013398125.1 Aegotheles bennettii
TGCCGCAGCACGGCTCGGGCCCGGCCGTGCCCGGAGCGGGGACCGAGCCCCGGGGAGGGGAGGGGAGGGGGCGTCCCGGCTCCCAAAGCGCCTTTCACCGCCGGGGGCTCCAGGGCTGAGCCCGGACACGCGGGGCGGGGGCTCTGCTGCCAGGCCCGGGGCCAAGCACCAAGGCACCGGGCTGGGTCTCTGGCTCCAAGCTCCCAAACTGGCCAAAATGGGCCTGGTTTCAATCCCCCACAGCCTCTCTCAATCCCTAAAACTGGCTCCAAAACGCAGGACTTAATTTCTGTTTCTGAACCCCAAAAATGCCTCAATGGGCTTGATGTCAAGCACCCAAAATGGAGGACTTGGTCTCCATTTCTGAACCCTAAAACTGCCCAAATGAGCCTGGTTTCAAAGCCCTGAAATGCAGGACTTGAAAGAACAGAGGCCAAGCACTAAAGAATGGCACTTGGTGTGTGTGTGTGAGCCCCAGCACGCGGGACTCGGGCTCTGTGTTCGAGAGGTGAAGGTGCACAGCTCAGCCTTGCCAAGTGTGCCCGTTCCTGTGCCCCAAACGCACACGACTTTGTCTGTTTGCTGGGTCTGGGGCCTGCAGCAGTCACGGCCGGGGAATGTGGGACTCCAAGCCCCCAACCAGGCCAGGTGAGCACAACTTTGAGCTGCCAACCCCCTTGGCTCTGTCTCTGCACCCCAAGCCCCAGGAGTTACTTTCCCTTCAGAGCCCCCCGAGCCTGTTCTCCAGTCACACCAGCCCGGGTCTGGCTGTGTGAAAACGCCTGGTTCAGAGCCCCAGACCCAACCCACGGGCCCGGGCTGAGCCCCCACAACCCCGTTTCACCTCCTCCCAAACCCATCTGCTCTGGTCAGACCCCTCCTGGAGTAGTGCATCCAGCTCTGGAACCTTCAGCACAGGAAGGACATGGAACTGTTGGAACGATCACAAGCCTGGAACACCTGTCCTGTGAGGAAAGGCTGAGAGAGTGGGGGCTGTTCAGCCTGGAGAAGAGAAGGCTCCAAGGAGACCTCATTGCCACCTTTCAGTACCTAAAGGGGGCCTATAAGAAAGATGGTGACAGGCTTTTTAGCAGGGCCTGTTGTGATAGGACAAGGGGTGATGGTTTTAAACTGAAGGAGGGTAGGTTTAAGTTAGATATAAGGAAGAAGTTTGTCCCCATGAGGATGGTAAAACACTGGAACAGGTTGCCCAGAGAGGTGGTAGATGCCCCATCCCTGGAGACATTCAAGGTTAGGTCAGATGAGGCCCTAAGCAACCTGGAGGATGTCCCTGCCCATGGCAGGGGAGTTGGACTAGGTGACCTTTAAGGTCCCTTCCAATTCAAGCTATTCCGTGATTCTGTGACTCTCTGACTGTGATTCTGAGAACCTGACCCTGAAAAGTGGCTTTGTGGACACCACAATCTCTTCTCTTTTTGCAGCAACTGGACTTTTCAGCTATTTTTCAGATCCTTCCTTCTCTTCTACTTTTATCTGTCAGCAATGAGAGAAAGGTGACCTGCGAGTTACTTCAAAAGGAAAAGATAAAGTATGTGACAGACCCACTCTGCCTGCGAATCCTGCCATCCTCCTGCCTGTCTGATCCCATCTCCAAACAGAAAGACCTCAGCTGCTTTCTCAGAGTGCACTATTCACTGATACACCTTGGGGAAGGGCATAAAATTCTTCTCTACTTTCAAAATCTCTACTTCTATGTACCTTGTGGACAGCTTAGCTCCAGTTTTCTCTTTAGACAGCCTTCACGTATTTTTTTACTCTTCCTCTATATGAAGTCACAAAGGAGCTGTGTATCAAAAAGGACTTTTCTTTCACTCCTTATCTAGTTTTACACTCACTGACCATATCCAGCTTTGAATCAGCCCCCGCTCCACACTGTTTGCTTGGACTTACTGTCTTGCTCCTGGCAGAGGGGACAGAGGGCCTTACTTTTCAGTGTTCAACCATGCCAGCAGCTCTTTCAGGGGAAAGTGATGGTCAGCCTCCAATTTTCCCCACAGTTGGAATGGATCAGCTCCATAGGTCACCAGAGAGATTCATAGCAACATCTTGTTTTCTGTGCACCGCAAGAACCACCAAGGAAGTGATGGGGTTTCATGGGGTCTGCCAGAGGATCCTGGCTGCAGTCCTCTGCAGGTAGACAAAAGCTCTGAGGAGACATCATCCTCCACCAGCTGCACTGCTTTGATGCAAGACAATGCAGAGATCATCAGACCTGAACTCTTGGGCATCCAATGTAATTCCTTAGTCTCAACTCCAGCAGTCAGCTGAAGACCTTATTGCCCCCAAATGTCTTTCCAGTCTTCCTGAGGAAGTTGATAATGTGCAACAGAAATGACAGAGTACGACATATATCCACATGCTTAGCTCCCAGTTCAAATCCACCTTCACTGGGAGTTCAAGCTGTGATACACTGGAGCAGCAGAGATGTAGATTCTCCTTGGCACACGAATCTTAGAAAACCAAAGGGATAATTTCTCTGCACACTTCTTCTCTGCACATTTCCCTAGGTTCTCTCTAGATCAAGAGCATCTCCCACACAGCAGTGGAGGTTAAAAAGGTCGTCCACCATTAAATAAGCCCTAATTGACACTTACTTCCCAGAATGAAGGTTATCACAGGTTAAGGTACAGTTACTGAGGCAGTCAGTGACCTAATTCTACGCATCATTAATCTGTTTCACTCTGAAAAACAACACTGGCATTTCAAAAAAACCTACTACCTTAAGGGATATCGCTGCTGCTTTTCTGGAGGTTGGCCATGTTGGAGTCCTTTGCTAAGAGCTCAGGTCATCTCCCACAACTGCTCCCCAGATGATGTTCATGTTCAGCGTTTGGCATTTTCTGCCACTCATCGTTTCTGGCCACCGTATGCTGGGAGCATCCTGCCGTGGGAGGGAGCACAGCTCCTCTTCCGCTCACTCTCCTCCAGGTTGGAGAGATCTTATCCATTTCCCAGTTGCATTTCCCCACCTATTCTCAAATGGTTGGCAATTTCTCACTCAGAGTGGGGGTTTGAGTAGCTCCTACTCTGCTCCAACATATGCTGGAAATGTTTAGGCTCGGGTAAGGGTTATGGGCAACAGCTCATCTGATCATAGACTGCACAAAGGACACTGTTATGCACAAGTCCTTTCTCTGGCACGTGGTTTCCCTCTTCTCTTATCCTCTCTGTATTCCTGGGAAGGTGCAGGGCAGCTGCTTTAGGTCCGTGCCTGAGTCATCCTGCTGTCTGAGCAGAGCTAGCCAGTGTGCTGCCTGAGCATAAAAGCTGTAGTGATCCTCCTGTCCCAGCTCTGCACAAGTCTCCTCTGCAAGGTGATACAGCAAACACTCAGACCCTAGCGTAGTCAAGAAGTCACCTTCTAGCTGGTAGCATATCCCTCCAGCCCTGAGGACAGACATCCCCTCAGTTCAGTCCCCCCCCGAGATTATTAGCCCAGATGCTACTGCACAGCCATCCTTGACTAGATCCATTTACCAAAGATCAATAGTCTAAAACACTTTAGTAGTAAATAAAAACAACAAATAAAATCGTGCTTCCAGATAGAAGAAAGCTGATTTAAAATATTTTCTAACATCTCAGGTGAAGTTTGTTTATAGCTGACATCTGGTTTCACTCAGGCTGAAATTGTGTGGCTGATAAGCACTGTCTTCCTGAGCGAGTAGCTCACCCACTGGAGCCGAGCCCTTCTATGCTGCAGGCTCCATGACTGGAGCACCTGGTGCTCTTCCCTGTCTGCAGCAGTGCCAGTCTGATGCCACTGAGAGCCTGAGAGGACAAGAAAAAGAGGTGGGACACAAGGTGAGGCAGAGATATCAGGGTCATCTGTCAGAAGGAGAAGGTGGCAGAGGTGGGGAAGAGAGAAGAGAGTGCTGATCTCCCATAGGAACCTACATGCATTGCCATCAGCCCTTCCACCATCCACCTTTTCTTCTACAACTAGAGGAAAGGCTTTGGGAAAGCTGTTTCCCTCCTTTTTAGTCAAGACACTAGTAGCACTGGTATGATGAGAGCGATCTCTCAAGGCAGCTTTCATCAATTAATTTTCCATGGCTTTGAAAAAGAAAGTTACCTTCATCTCAGGGTTACTTTGATATGTGCAGGTACCAAACCAGACCAAGAGATTTCAGGTACCACATGTTGAAGGAGTCTTCTCCAGCAAGCAGTTCATGAATGCAGTGGTTGAGCCACCTAGTGAAATCATGGATCCATAAAGGACAGCTTTGTATTCAGATGTTCAAAGGCAGAAAGGATGTTTGTTAGATAAAGTAATTAGGCTCTGCTACTGTATGTGCTTTGGCATATTTTATATCAAGCATTGATGTATTTCTGCTGAGAGCCAGGGCCTCAGCAGTGTTTGTAGCAGCTAGTTCACACTTTTCACCCAATTGCTGGTGTACCACTGGGGCTTAGCAGCAGGGATGTTTGGATGCTGCCTGATCATTTTAGTTGACCCCCACATCAGGTCCAAAATTAGTAACTTAAGTCTTTAGAGAGAGAAAGAGAGAGGAAAAGGGGAAAAGGAGAAGGAAAACAAAAGCACTTAGCAGTGTGTCCCTATTATTCTGCTAAGGTCATGTTCATTTTGATCTTGTGCCCTGCCTGAGGGAGAAAGAAACTGTTGCTGGCCAAGAGGATATGGGTGTCCTAAGGAGCCGAATAAATGTAAGAAACCCTCCACTAATTGCTTCTTATCCCAATTATGGAATTAACTCTCAGAACAGGGCACTTTTGTGTACATAAGAACAGCACCACCAGCTCAGACTGAAGATCTCCTCTCTCCTGAGGCCCTGAGCCCATGGGTAAGGAAGAGACGTCAGAGGAAGGGAAGGCTGAAGTGACTCTTCCCTTGGCTTTACTTTTCTCAGTGGCCAACATCTGAAGAGCTTTCTGACCTGGTCGTTGTGTTCCTTCATCCCATTTGACAGCCCCCACTTCTGTTGCTTTAAGCCACTCTTACGTTTCCCAGAGCATCCTGGGGCGAGGACTGTAGCATACACCACCTGCCCTATTAAAAAAACTTCTAGCAGAGGAAAAATGAGTAGGTCTAAATTCAGCTATAACTGGTTTTATTTCTATCCTGTGTTTCAGCTGGGGTTTCAGGTCTGTACACCAATTTGGCTACTAATAGCCCAGGAATAGTGAATGTGTTCTCTGCATGGCTGCATGAATGAGATCTGCCATAATACACCAAAAATTAGACTCTCCACATAAAGATGTTCACCATCACTGATGAATGGTTGGAGCTGTGTATTAATCTACGTCTGGTAAAAACAGGCAGAAGACTATCAATGAAGATTTCTTCCAAGGATTGCTATCGATAGTATTTATCGGTTTAATTGCATGCTATAGGAGGAGGTCTGGCTTAGGCTCTTTTAACTTTCAGTTCAGTAATGCACGGAGCAGTGGGAGTTGTTGAGAAATTGGGCATTCTCACTCCTGTGGGAGAGGCGAAGCATCAATAAGGTACACACTGGTTAGCAATTTCAGTTCAAGCTTCCAGTAAAGAAGCCTCAGCCTTCTGCTGTACATGAGGGTGATGAAGAGATGAGTGTTGCAGCTTGATTCCCAAGATAGCCATTTCTTTTCTGTTTTGACTTAAAGAAATGTCAGCCTACTCCTGACACATTTGAAATATCTGTGCTGTGGCCTGCAAGACCTGTCTCAGGACTTGCTAGGAGACATATTTCATGTTCCTATTTCATTTCTATTTTTCTTATTTTTTTTCCTTAGTCTTGGATAAACTGTTCACCAATGGCTTGTTTTAATGTTTCAGATTGTATTGTATAAAACATTGCTCTTAGTCATATAAAGTAACAGACAAGTTATAACTGTCTTTCATTAACATTAGCAAGGCTATCCATGTGAGAACAAAATAAATGAATAAAGATCCTCTTCCCAAGTCTCCTGCTATTATTCCCACTTCACTCAACTCCATTTTTCTTTTTCAGAGTTCATTTCTAAAATAAAACCAAAAAGCAAGTTCCAGCCATGTCTGTGCATTAAGCTTCTCACTCTCTGATCTTCTCCACTTATTTTACTGAAATTACTCTGAATAAAGCAATTTATATAGGGAAAACACAACTCTCAGACCTCACCCGTTAATATCTTCTTTTTTCCACTCATGCCATAGCTAGAGAGGTTGTGGCAGATCTTTTCACTCAAAGGTATTTCTGCCAGGGAACCCAGAGGCAATGCAGTTGCCTTCCAAGAGCTCGGATGGGGACGGTGTGTGTTGCTTGGCCCTGCCTTTCCCCAGCTGCTTCCTAGAGCTTGGGGGAGTGATGCCTCGGTCAGCAGCAAATTTGGGAACTGCCAGAACAGCACTTGACCATGTTCAGAACACCTCCCTTTTAGCTCCAATCACATGAATTGAATCAGAAAACTGGTTTTCCCCCAGCAGTCTGTTTTTTGGGCCGTTTACAAACCCTGAGGCAATCCTGTCCCTCCTAGACCAGAGCAGACCTTGAGGGCAGAGGTGGCCTTGCCAGCAGAAAGATTTGCTTCTCTCCTGGCACAGCTCGAGCAGGTTCACAGAGCTGAGGAAGATGCTGGTGGCACTGCATGAGGAGGAGCAGCCCTGCAGAGCCCCTGGGCTGCCAGGAGCCAGCAGTCAGGTCCAGAGGGGACAGATGCAGCATGGGGCTAACAAGCTGCTGGTACCTGAGCTGACCCCAGGCAGAGACCGGCTCTCTGTGCCTGCCTCAAGACCTGACACACGTGTTGTATGCCCTAAGCAGAGGTTTGACAGTGATGAAGCTTTGTAGTGCTTTAATATTTACCTTAAGGATACTCTGAGAGGACCAGCTGTTAACACTTGCTCCATCACATTGGTTGAGCTGGTCCTTGACAGATAAATGTACTTTGATCTGACAAACCACCCAGTTTTGTTCACTGCTGCTGCACGGCCACACATGTCCCCTTTGTGGCTCTGTTGTCAGTCTGGGCCACTACTTACTTGGAAGAGGAAAGACAGAAATGCTGTCAGAGGAACCTCTTTCCTGGAGGCAGCACAAATAACACCCTCTGACACTGCAGGTTGTTCACCCTGTTGCATTACTGTCAGCATCCAGAAAGGGATTACAGGAGTCTGAAATACGTCCAGATGCATGGAGGAAAAGAAAATGTGGCTGTTTCAAATGTGTAGGACAATTGTAAGATACGGTTCATCTGAGAAGATCCTCAAGGTGCTCCAAGTTTATTTTAACTAAAAGCTTATTTAATTTATTTTAACTAAGGAAAAGTGCTTTTTGCAACTAACAATTTCACTGGAAAACTCAAGAAATCTCCTCTGGAGCCAAGCATTACATAGAGTGCAAACTGTGAAGGCTGCAATCTGCACAGCTGCAAACAGGGCAGTATCTGACATACTTACAGTCCTTAGACTGAAAGTGAGGAGTCATAAAGAACACCATGTAAGAAATAAAGGTGTGTTAGTGTGGGCCCAGACGCACTTCTTCCTGTGTTGGTGTTTTGGCTGAAAACAGGCTAACAATGTGGATTTCCTTATACCACCCCCCAAATCAGAAATGCTCCTGTTCTTTCAGCTAGTTGTCCCACCAAAAACTTTAACTTTTACAATGTGCTTAACTTCACTCTTTTTTTCTTTTTATTTTCTTTTTTTCTTTTTTTTTTTTTTAACAATGGAGGAAGAGCTGAACTCACTTTTTTCCCAGGGACCTGTTGAAGTGATCTGCTTGTGCCAGCAGAGCTCTTCTCATATCTGTAGAACATGCCTATCAGCCATAGGCTGCCTTTAGGTGCACCTCAGTATCTCTCTGTACTTTGCTCTCCGGGGGCTTTGTTTCTAGCAAAAAAGCTTTCATTAGCTCAGTGTGGTACTGCACATTAAAAGAGAAATCAATATGCTCCATCTCTGGCAGAAGATGCAATAGTCATGATGTGGAGGAGGACATTCTCTCCCAGACCTGCTGAGGAAAGATGGTCATCACGGAGTGGCACTTTCTCGAGGTGCTCATCATGCTTTCTCTTTCTGATGCACACCAATACTGCACAACTGGGTAGAGAGCAGGGAGGTGAACCTGCATTTTTTCCTTGCTGTTGGAGTTCTCAGTGCTTCAGAATTTGCCTCTGTGGCTGACCCATGAGGTTGCCTCCAACAGGAAGATGCCACTGACTAGAAGCAGTAGGACCACAGCCTGGTCTCCAGTGAATCTCTTTGCCAGCAAAGTGCACCAGGGAAGTGAGATGACTTTCAATGGACTGAGACAAATGCACTAGTTTTGCAGCATGAGGTATTGATTTATCTGTAGAGGAAGCATCACCAAAGCCAGGCAGCAGCTGATTTTTAGAGGTGCTGGTTATAACCCAGCAGCTTCCTTACCTGCAAATCACCTGAGGCAGCTGCAGAGCCATCTTAGGGATGCAAGAGCACTCACCCACCAAGAGGAGACAAATCAGCTCTCTTCTCTTCTACACCTTCTTAAAAAACTGTCAAGACCTGTGTGAAAATATCAGGAGTTATCTTGAGTTACTTTTAGCACGGAGATGCTCCACCCTTGTGAGTCCAAACTGAAGTGTATATTTTAAAGTCCTTTTAATATGCATCTTCCTTAAGAAGGAAAAGGTGTAAACCAAGAAAGAGCTGCAAGACTTCAGTTCCTAATGTAGCATACCCAATGTAACCTGGGTTGCACGACACCCATACAAGTAATTAGTATTGCAAATTGATTAGTTGCATTCTAGGAACAGACAAATAACAGTATTTTATCTAGCTTTATTTTTCAGCTTGCCTCTGATCATTCCTAAACAAAAGTGTTGTGGATAATTCTGTAGATGCTACACTAAGTCACATGAGTAAAATGAAAAAAAAGTATATAATAAGACAGGTACTTAATTGTATAGCATACCTTAATTAGGTAATTATTATTCAAAAATGTAATCAGCCTGTGAAGTAATTTGCCTCCAAGACACCTGATTAAAATAATGCCAATGAAATCTTTGCACAGCGGGACAGGTACTTGGGACCTAACAGCTTTCAATGCAGCAGACCCTCTGGTACATAGGTCCAGCACCTCTGAGAGTCTGGCCACCTCAGCTAAAGACAACAGTACCGAGCTGTGAGGCGAGCCCCGAGAGGGAATTTAGTGCAATCATTTGGTTTAGGTACTCAGCACTTGAAACTGGCTCTGCTTTGGTTCTTCTAAGAGAAGGAAAATACCCTTCCCAGAGGACCAAGGACTTCTCTTCGGTTGTGGGGTAGACTCAATAAGAGCTTTTGAAAGGTGGAGATGTAGCAACAGTGAGGTCAGGGCTGCCGTGATGGAATCCAAGAGCCAACTGTTCCTTTGAGCTTGGACATCACTTCTCACTCTCATTCCTTATGTTGTGCTGAGCGTAGTTCACTCCAACAGGACTTTAATGGACCTCAGCCATCTCCAGGAAGCTTTTCTTACTGAAGGATTCTACCCTTTTGGTCATTTGTATGTCTCCCAAGCCTGGGTTATCCCAAGAGCAATGACTAGTTTACACTTCTCCATCCTGCTTAAGACAGCAGTGTCCCCAGGGCTGATACAGAAGAGGCAGCCTTTACATGCACTGCTGCCATGGAAGAGGTTTGTAGTGAAAACACTGTCAGGAGCTAAATTTATTCAGCTGAGATAAGAACTATGCTAAAAACGATCTTCTCATGTTACCTGCAACATCTCTTATCTACTGACCTTCTAGAACAGGGAGACTTTACCAGGCAAAAGTATATTTCCTGCATTAATTTTCTTGATTGCCTTTTTACATTTTCAGACTCAGAGTATTTTTTCGCCTTATCTAGCACTAAACATATCTTATACAAGAAGATATTGTCAATAACAGATAAGGATGACTAACAATTATTTTTTTGTTTTCTTTCAAATGATTCCCTGCTACCAAGTCCTGCAGAGCAGGACTAAAGACCCAGTCTGAGCTTTCCAAAGGAGTGAAAGGGAAATTAGGCTGGCACAAGAGGAGGTTTTCTCTTAGTCTTGAGGGAAAAGTCCACCTGTACCTCTGTATTTCACAGGCACAAGCAGATGGCAGAGCTCCAGCTGAGTCAGTGCTTCTTTAAAAAAGGCTCAAAAGCAGGGTATTGGTATATATATATCAGGGTGAACAAGGCTGAGGTGTTTTTTTCCCCCCTCTTCTCCTGTTGTATGGTACCCTATGATCACTGAGAGCCTTCAGTCCCTTCCAGAATAAGGTAGAGCTTCTCTTGAAGTCTGAGGAGACTTTTCTATTTCTTCTTTGGTGTGGGGATCTGTAGAATAGTGGGAGATTGTATGACTCACACAGGCAGCATTTTTTAACACTTACCCTGAAAGATTGAAGAAAAAATCTTGCAGCAGGTGCTTAGATTTCTCAATGGCATAGTTGGGACCAAAGACCCTCATCTGAAAAATTAAATGCCCACAAATCAGCAAGGTAAATACCACAGCCTTTCCAGTCCTCATCAGCAGGATACTTACAGAGCAAGCCAACTGCTTCAAGGATAGAGGAGCTTTCCTGTCAAGAGTGTGCTCAAGGAGCACTCTGCCAGAGCTCAACAGGCAAAAACCTACAGGTAATCATCTTAGGACAGTAGCGAGCTGGGCTGCTCTGAGATTAAATTAAAATGCTGCAGTTTGAACATAAGATCATCAAAAAGTCAATGCTCAGCCTTTTAATACTGCTGCTGGTAGATATCTGAAAAACGGGGCTGTCCCAGAGCACTTTGCTGGCTGGACAGCAGTGTGCCAAGGTCCAGCTGGGCAGACAGCACAGCTGGGAATGCAAATCACATCTCCATGCTTCAAGCATCTACTAAGCTAGAAGAGGTCAAATGCTGACTGTGGTGTGGGAGCATGGGAAAGGTCATGGAGAAAATCAACCAAACAACATGGCTGCTTTGATACTACATTTATTATTTGATAGTACTTTCTCTGGATTGGAAAACGAGAGTCTGCTGGAATAGCTGTGAAAACTTCCCCTTCTGAAATTCAATACTTGGAATTTCCTTCTTGATCTCACTGCTGTATTTAGCATGGGAAGATACAGCACTACAACAGATTTGCTGATCAATATTTCCTTTTGTACCAGTGAATTGCCAAAGGCAGTTGAAACCAACTAGAACAGGAGGTTAGACTCCTTTTCCTGTCTTATACAAGCCCTGCAAGGTCTCACGCCTTGTGTGTGTCTAAACAAACAAACAAAAAAATATCTTGCACACCCTGAAGTCTCCCTGACTCTCCTTAAAGCAACGTCTATTGTTTAACAATGAAACACTAGAGCACTCGAGTCCACAAGTAGCTCAGTAGCTAAAACACACCACTAGAAAGAGCATGACCTCTGAAAATGAAGTCGAGAGAATGAGATATAAAGTGCTGGGGATCAGGTTTACACCAGAACACAGACCAGAGTTATTGTCCAGAAAAAAGTGTTGAGGATCTGATTATATTTCAGTATTGTGCCTGTATATTGTCCCTTTGCTTTAGCTTTTTGTCTGTTAAGCGACCTCCTCAAGTAGACGACTTTATTCTGCCTTCTCCCATCCATTTCCACTGTATCCCAGCAGCAAGACACAGTGAGGATCCAACACTCTTCCCCACTCTACCTTTATGCATCACCTCCATTCCCCACTTATCATTCACTAGGAAGCAATGCTTTCCGTCAAAGGCTGTTTCAAGCCAAATGGGGAGTGAAAGGAACTGATGCTCTTGACATGGAGCCTCCTGTTTTGATGCATTTTTTGCAGTTTGCCATTAATGCACTGGAAATTGTTCTCTCTGACCATCCATTTGTTTTCTCTGCTGGCAGAGCGGAGAAGCAGCCTCTCATATCATGTTCAGATGGGGCAAAAACCAGGCAGTGCTTAAAGGCACTTCAGTTTTGTTTCCTTTCCAGGTATGTGCCAGGTTTGTGCTGAATAACAAATATGATTTTCTATCCACAGATCATACAAAGAAATTTTCAAAGCCTCATAATGAACCTGGATGTTCAGATCATCCTCAGTTTCTTTTCAAATCCAAAAGTCTGTGTTTGAATCTTTTTTTTGTTTGTTTTGAAAATTTCAGCCCAAGGAATAAAATAAGGCTGAGGGGCTCCAAATTTAGAAGAGAAAAATAACTGCCTCCTGAAATTACCCCACCACAAAAGTGTTGTTACTTCCATCCCGGGAGATATTTTTAAATGGCAAAGAGCATTGCATTAACACTCAGAAGGATTAATTGGCTCCTTCCATCAAAAATGTGCAATTCCAGCAGTAACCTAGGAGCAAAAACTGGAAACACTGGGCAGATGGGAACTGAGGGAACCCAAAGTCACAGCAAGACAATTAATACTGAGCAGTGATGCTGTGTATTCTGGGCTGGGATTGCACTGTGAACAAGACAGTGGGTTGATTTCCCTGCTGTATTGTAGGCTACAGCAAAAGTGACCAGAAACTCAATTTCACACCTCTGATTGTCTGCTTTGTGCCACGGGGGCAAAGCTGAGCAGACAGCGCCTGCCTGTGCACCTACCCCTGTGGGACCAGGCCAGGAGCAAGCTGCAAGCACAGCTGAGACATGCACAGAAACGTGTCCACCTGCAGATGGATCCTGCAGATGAAGGTGAAGATGGGATAAAAGATATTTGAATGGGGGAAAGGTCTCTTCCTTATACAAGACCATCTACATACATCCATAAAAGGCTCACCTGTCCTTCCACAACCAGCATCTCACCATCCTGACTTTCCTTCTTTCCCTTGTTTTTACAGTTGCTGAGTGTGCATCCCTGTTTGATGAGGCTATTCCAGAGTGTTCTGGTTTGAACGCCCCAGGATAACCATTCCCTGCCCTGCCCTGAGCCTGCCCGGGCCCCCCCGGCTGCTGCCGCCTGTGCTGGGGCCATGGCCATGGGGGGGGCAGCTGTGCCTGTGGGGAGGGGAGGGTGGGTCAGGTGCTCCTGCCCATGGTGCCTCGTATAAAATGGCTCCTCAGAGCCCTCCCCTGGCTCCTGGGGCTGCTGGGCTGCAGGGCTGGGGTTGCCTCTTGCCACCCCTCCCTGTGCTGCTGGTGTGCCTGCAGCCTGGTTTCTCCCTGGAGAAGAACATTGTGCACAGACACAGGTCCCCTGTCCCTGCCTCCTCCAGTAGGACCAGTGCAGCTGCCCTGAGATTTTATGCAGGCTGTCCTTGGGACACTGAGCCCAGGCACCCCCATCTGCTGCCAGTTTGGGACTTTTCCAGTTTGGACATACTTACCATCCTGGAAGCATGGGCTCCATATTTGTATATTCATTTATATATCTGAAAATACTCCCATCTTTGTATATAATTCACCATATTTATTATTGTTATTCTTTTCTGTTTTGTTAAAACTTTCAGGGGTTTTTTTTCCAGCCTCAAAGTCTCTCCCTTATTTTCCTGTTATCTTCTCCTGAGAGGGTCGTGGGGGGATAACAGAGAGCATCTGTCACCTGGTTATTGGCCAAACCTGTGACACAGAGGCTGGAAGACCTCCTTGAGGCAAAGTCTCATAGCTCTTACTGGTATAAAGAGAAATAGAAGAAGAAAGAATAAAACCAGAAATAAAGAGGAAAGAGAAAGAGAGAGAGCCAATTTCCTTGCCAGCAGCTTTCCATGAGCTAGGAGCTTGTGTATGGGTGATGGAGGGAAACACTCCTTGGGAAGAAAACAGATTTCAGTGTCAAGATTGCAAAGGGTTATTAATATAAACAGAGAACATAAACTACAATGATTGCTGAAAATGATGAAAAATATCCCGGCACTATCCTCCTCATGCTGCTTGCTCACCACTTGAGAGTTTAAAGGACGGAATCATTGTGTGGATCCAAGAGGCTTCCTGGAAAAACTCCTGTTTGCCTTCAAGTGTGCTTTTATTCTCCAGATGGTGGGACACATAGCTGACCTGCTGTATTTAGCAGCTGTGGTTATCAGAGCATCTTCCTTCTGGGTAGGGAATGCAGCAAATACAGTTACCTCAATATTGTTTCTGATTTAAGAGGAGGGAAGAGATTTTGATTGAAGTTGTAGGTGGGTCAGTAGAAAGAAACAGTGAAGGATGGGACTTTTTCTCTTAGCAGCCCTAAAGGACAGCAGGATGAAAGAAGAACAACAGCCATGGATCTGAGCACTCAGTTCGGCCAGAAGCAAGCTTAGCTGGCAGGCTGGATGGTTTCAACTAGAGTTCAAGCAGAGCCCTGGTTCTGGCTCAGCCCTGACTGTGGGCAGGCTGGGGGGCTGCAAATGCCACAAGTGTTGTTCAGAAATGGTATTCCTTATGGCTGGGGACACCAGAACAGTTAAGCTAAGTTCCCAAGAGAGCCCATGGAGCCATGTTCCTAAGGCAGCTTTTTAAACAAGTTGTTTGAAGGTGGAGACTGGGCTGTTTTCAACAACTGCATATGCATATTTTGCATATTTTGGGGAAACATTCTTCAGTTTGGTTTTTGGGTGAAGCCCAGAGGAGAGAAGCAAAGGCAGGGGGTGTTGGGTGGGAAAAGAAAAAAACAGACAATAGTTTTATCTGTAACTAACAGTTTTATCTATAACTAACTATTTATAACTAACAGAAAGGTTCTTGAATTAAGATTAGGGAAATAAAATCTCACCTCAGAGGCTGTGGAGATAGATACAAGTTTGAGTAAGCTACAGCCATACAGCCCATAACAGGCAATGAGAGTTTTTACATTCCCATAGAGGGAAATGGGACCTTGCTGTTCTCCTGGCTCAGGGTCCAGCACCAGATCTGGTCTCTGAACCTGTCCCACTGTCTGCATAGACTCTGAATGGAATTACTGTTTTTTACTTTTTATTTTTTTTCTTTTAATGTGAGAAATATTAGTGTTTGGGCTTTCTACAGCTCATACCAACAAGGGAGAAGTAAGAGAATGACATGGGTGGGAAGGAACAGTCTCTGTAAGACCATTTGATAGTAAGTGCTGTAGAGGACAGGACACTAAAGAAAGTGGATGTAAGCCTGGTTCTGTGTCCTCGTGATCCTAGAACTCTTGTATATCTTCAAGTGGTACCCAGCAGCCTTTTTAAAGATTTTAATAGCCTTATAAGGCAAAGCTTGGATTTCTCTACTCTAGAAGAGTTATTTTGTTCTATCTCCTTTCCACCCTCCCCCTGCCCCCCCCTACCCTTGGAAGGCTAGCTACATTTACATTTAAAATTGAGAATCAAGTTTCCCTCTCCTATCTTAGAGGATGAACATTTGCACCTAGAATTGCCTTTCATTAATAACATTTAAAAAGGAGGAGAAAACAAATGGTATAAGCCACCAAAATTCTGATTTCTTTGCTGGCACCTGGCAATGAAACATGTCAGAACAAATACGCTCTGAGGCTGGATTGCTCTGAATGACAATCAGAAAATGGTGTGCTGGGCTTGCTAAACAGATTTGTTCTGTGCTGGGTGAGACTGTAATACTTTGCTATATCAAGCAAGCACAACCACAGATTCAGTTGTTTACACAGAATGATTTTGTTCAATACCTTTCTGTCTTTCTCAGACTGAAACAAGTAAAAATCCTGCTTGATACGCATGGCTATTGTCCTACCTGAAATTACATTAGCAGAGCACTAGCAGGTATGTTTTACACAGCAAAGCGGATGAGACTCAAGTCCTGAAGATGCACAACCCTTCCTTTTGACATTTAAGTTTCTCTTCATGTATTTGTCTATTATGATTTCACATCATTGCATATCTACTGATTTCATG
The DNA here is from genome assembly GCA_013398125.1 of Aegotheles bennettii. Taxonomy (NCBI): domain Eukaryota; kingdom Metazoa; phylum Chordata; class Aves; order Caprimulgiformes; family Aegothelidae; genus Aegotheles; species Aegotheles bennettii. The sequence continues at coordinate 529,619 of VZRW01001811.1, forward strand.
ATGGTACATTCATGCTGACACTACAGGCACATACATATTTCACAGGTATCTTCTAGCTATGGAGACATGGTAATGAAGCAGTAACCCTGTAGAATAACTACAGGATAAAACTGTTGAGGTGCCTTGCACTGCTTTGCATATACCCCAACTGTCATGATTAATGAGGAAAAATACAAGGTCCCTAGAGAGCTGAGCTCTTAACTCTTCGTCCTTCATAGAAAATGCCACTTTTGGCACTAATAAATCACTCTCCTGTCTCCCTCTCCACACCCCAAACCTCCACATTATCTCTTGAGACAGGGGAACTTTATGGCATTCCCTGACCCTCTCCATTGGCAGTGCCTAATGCAAGAAGCTACTGAAGTGATGGGAGTCTCTAGAGACTACAGTCATAAAAATAAACATCTCTGAGCAACACTGCATGCCCTGCATGGGTCTGGTCCAGGAGGTAGATAGCCAGCTCTGGAGTTTTCCAGATCCTCTTGCTGTTGTTTTGGGGGCTTTTTTAATAGGAAAAGCCAGGTGTCAGAGAGCAACAAGACCTGGGAGCGAAGCTTGGCCACAACACAGGCAGAGCAGTGACTGCACTGACCAGGGAGCAGCCCCACAGCACGTGAACAGGGTGGGCAAAGCAGGGAGCTGACAGCTGGGTCCTCTAGCAGGCAAGGCTAGGTCACAAATTAGTCCTATGGTCCCTTCAGGGAGTTCAGACAGGAGCAGCAGAAGACAAGTGCAAAGACAGGACTAAAGACAAATACAGGCTGCAAGCTCTGAGCTTAAGTGGAGTTCCTGGAGCCATGGGCAGAGCCAGTGGGTAGGAGTCCCAGGCGAGGCTGGTCAAGACAATTAGGTCCTATTAATGCACAGCAGGGCTGCCTGCTGCCCATCTACTCTTCATTTAAACAGGCAATACATATAGCTTGTACACTAGACAAAAGAAGGCTGGTATGGAGACATAGCTCATGGCAAAGCCTGTGGTGCAGATATTTTCCCAATGAGAGAAGCACTGTAGCACCACAACAGCCTGAAATGTCAGTGTTGCTTTGCAGCACACAGCTATAGAACTGGTCTTCCTCAGATTCCCCAAAAAATCCTACTGGCAAAATTGTACCACAAATCCAGAGCTGCTCTGCATAACATGAAAAACATCCACAGGGGTGGATGTCAGCCACTGGGCAATGAGGAACAAAACACAAACCGCAGCAGTAGTAGCAATGAATATCAGCACAGTGCCTCTGCTTTCCAGAGGCATGTTTAAGGATGACCTACCAAGCCACACAGCTGATGTGCAGTGGTAGTGTTTTTCTTGTTATTAAAGAGCAGCTGTTTCTAAGTGGATCTTTATATGCTTTTTAGTCCCTCAGTTGCTTTTTAGATGCAGTTTAGATACCTGAAACACCAACTCCTAAAAGGCTATCCGTATCTGGGGACTTCTGCTAGAATCTACTGCCAGAGCCATTCCTCTTGCCCTTACAATTTTTATATGACAGGTTTATTTCTGATACATGCATTGTGTTCTGGTTCTCCTCTCTCAGCACTGTACTGTAAGCTGGTTCCGATACTGAACTTACTCTGTAAGTAGAAGCATGTGATTTGTGCTTACACAGTTCAAACGTGAGGTGGATCCAAGATGAGGGACACACAGGAAGGGGGACTTAATTTGCCTCAGGGAGGCTTTCAGGTCCTAGCAAGAATCAGAAGTTGTTTAGTTCTTCTCAGTAGTACCTTGGTCCTACACAAAGGAGGAAAGCTTACTTAGTTTTGCCTTTGAGGAAGTACCAGGTTAGATGAAACTAACCATGCCAGCTAGCTTTTAAAAATAATTTTCAGTTCAAGCTTCATGAAACAAAAATTCTTTATTTTTAAGAAAGTCAGGCACAGGTTTTCACACATGAGAACTCCAGCAAGTACTAGGAAATGGTCACAACTGATATGTTTTGCCTGTGAACAAATCCTGGTCTAGCAAGGGGAAACCTGTAAGGTTCCATCTCCAGGGAAGAGAAAACAAAAAGTCTGATGCTGAAGATGAATGTCTGGGGAAACCAACTTGGTTCAGGGGTCTGAGGAGGCTGTTACTTAGACAATGGATGTATATACACACTATTTTGCCAACAGAAGTGGGCTGAGAGCTGACAGCATGGTGCTGAGCTAATAAGCCTCAATGAGAGGGAGAACACACGAGCAGGTCAGCAGAAGCCCATTGGGGCCATGTTAACATTATTCATAGAGCTTATGATCAGTTTGAAGCAAGTGTCAGAGTGACTCGCAGCTGTTTGTAGTATATTTTGTAGACATATCCCCAGAGAGCTTGGAAAGGCACCTTCAACCAAGACCATAAGGCCAAATTTCAAGAACACCTCTACTGTCAAAGGCTGACATCAGGTTTGGCAGAAAGCAAGTTCCTGCAGCTCCAACCTGACTGGATTTGCAAAGAAAGCCACCATGAGAAAAACAACCCCAAATTCCCTATGGACCATGTTTTCAAGACTCCATTGCATTTAGCCATGGTTCCCAAAATTGCACCTACTGTGTGCTGAGGATCTTTGCTGATCTGCCAGTTAATATCATTATTGGAAAGCAAATCCTTCTGGAAATCTCACCCCACTTCTGAGTGCATTTCTGAAAAGCTGCATTTATGTGCACACTAACAGAAAAAATCAACCTGCCTTTAATTATCTTCCAAAAGCAGGGCTCCAATAAACAGCTGACTTATATTCCCCCTAAAATTAGTAGTTCTTCTATAAAATAGCCTGGACTCAAATGAATGGGAAAAATACAAATGGAGTTGCTCACTAGGCTGCTGCCGATCTTCTTATTTTATGGCTTCACCAATTAACCAAACCTGAGAGCCTTTGAAGTATCAGCTGTGATAAACTGTTTGACACTGCTGTCAGGCTTCATCATTCCCATTGAAAAGTGACAGTCCTGAGATTAAACTATTATTTCCTTAAAAAGATGAGGAGTCACATTTACTTATAATTAATATGCAGGCTTTGACAGGCCAGACATTTGTAGCACAATTTCAAATTACCAGAACCGAGAAAAAACTTATTAACTGCAAATTAATATTTATGAGGTGGGTGAGTGGCTAAATTTTACTTCCTTCAGTGGGAGATGATTCCATAAGGAACAATTGTCCTCTTTCAAGGGAGAAGTATTCAAAACAAAACTTGTGATTACATGTAGGTGTTTTGTTTGTATTTGTTATGCTTGTTTGGATGCAGGGGGAACTTGCACACTCGGAAGAGTGCTCTGGAAGTTGTTTTCCACAAGTTTCTCTCTCACTAAATTGATTAAACTCGGCCCTGAGAAATCTCAGGCCAGAAACTGAGAGACTGAGCAAGTCTGAGGGACTGTTTCAGCTTCCCATAGCAGACAGGAGCTGGTGAGAGCAATCACAAGAGGAAGAGCTGATCTGGGAGGTAGGCTCAGTTCCCAGTCTCCTGCGGGCTGCCAGTGGGGAGACTCTCAGCCCAACCTGGGGCTGTGTACCACAGAAAATTTGTGCAGCCCCTGGTTACAAGCACGCAAGAATATAGTCCACATTAGGGTTTCAGACCCTTATTTCAGCTCCTCCAAGACACTTCAAAGGTGTTCAATCAGCAGTTCCCCCTCACCACAAAAATCATTGCTGTGACACCTTTAATCTTATTCTTTTTGACAAAAAGCCTACTGTGCATGTATTGTTCCATGCAATGAGGAAAAGAAAGCAGCTCTGCATTCAATGTGACAGGCCAAGACTTGGGTAGCCATAGTTTTAACACCTCCTACAAGGTCCTGGAAAGGCACGGATTGTCTGGCTACAGGACTGAATGTGTGGCTTACTGTGTTTTTAGCCACTCTGCAATCTGTCCCTTCATTGCAGTACAGCAGAGAAAGTCCCCATTCCCACCACCCTTCAGTCAGGCCTGGAGGATGGACTCCCAAACACATACACAACCACAGCAAGCTCAGTGTGCCTACAGCAGTCTGCTAGGAAGGCACTGCACCCAATGGCAGGCAGGTTTTGGCCTTGGGGATCAAAGCCAGCATGGACTACTTCCAGACACTCACTCAGGGGCTGGTAGCCCACACTGTACGTAGGCTCAAGGAACCACACTCCTGTTTCTATTCTGGGAGCCAAGCCTCAGGCTGCAGTACCATCTGTCTGTTGACCATTGGAAACAACTGTAAGAGGTCTGCCACGGGCCAGATATGAATCACAGAATCACAGAATCCCAGAATCCTAGGGGTTGGAAGGGACCTCGAAAGCTCACCCAGTCCAACCCCCCTGCCAGAGCAGGGTCACCTAGAGTCCATCACACAGGAACGCATCTAGGCGGGGTTTGAATGTCTCCAGCCAAGGAGACTCCACAGCCTCTCTGGGCAGCCTGGTCCAGTGCTCTGGCACTCTCACAGTGAAAAAGTTTCTCCTGATATTCACATGGAACCTCCTGTGCTCCAGTTTGCATCCATTGCCCCTTGTCCTATCATTGGTCAGCACTGTAAAAAGCTTGGCTCCATCGTCCTGCCCCTCACCCTTTCCATATTTGTAACCATGGATGTGGTCACCCCTCAGTCTCCTTTTCTCCAAGCTAAAGAGCCTCAGCTCCCTCAGCCTTTCCTCATAAGGGAGATGTTCCACTCCCTTCATCATCTTTGTTGCTCTGCGCTGGACTCTCTCAAGCAGTTCCCTGTCCTTCTTGAACTGTGGGGCCCAGAACTGGACACACATGGAGTAGACTTCGCTGCAAATGCCTGCCTGGCCTCACAGTGCAAAACTATGAACTCAGGTTTCTGAGTCTCAGGCCTGCACATGAGCCATTAACCCAAGCAGGGACAATCTGAACACATCCAAGGAAGCTTTTTTTCCCCTTTAAAGACAGTTACTGTTTCAGAACAGACAGAAAATGAACACAGTAATCATTCTGCCATGCACTATCAGGTGTTACTGCCAGCAAGGCCTTTGCTAACTACTCTAATTCCTGAAACAGCTACAAGAAAATGGGGTCAGTAAAGTGCCAATTGTTCATTTAAATTACAGGGATGGAATCCAGGCTCTAACAATATTTTCAGAAACAAGCATCAAAGGAACACAGGTGGCAATAATTAATTTCCAGTTTTCTCCTTTTGTGCAGATTGACCTGGATGAAGAAAAATTGTCTAAAACATGAGAGAATACAAAATTGTTTCTTCAAAAGCACCTCTGATGAGGTAAACTATACCAGAGGAAGGGAGCAATTCTGCTCATTCTGCCCACATACAACAAGCTGATGGCCTTTTCCTTCATTAGTCTGTACCACATCCAGCATGGATAATATTGAAGGAGTGTTTAGTGGAGGAAGGCTGCCATGTCTGCACTTAACTCTCCACAGAATCACAGGATGGTGGGGGTTGGAAGTGACCTCTGGAGATTACCTAGTCCACCCCCCCTGCAAAAGCAGGTTCACCCAAAGCAGGTGGCACAGGATTGTGTCTAGGTGGGTTTTGAATGTCTCCAGGCCAGGACACCCTCTCTGGGCAGCCTGTTCCAGGGCTCTGTCACCCTCAAGGTAAAGAAGATTTTTCTCATGTTTAGATTGAACTTCTGTGTTCCAGTTTATGTCCATTGCCCCTTGTCCTGTCACTGGGCACCACTGAACAGAGTCTGGCCCCATCCTCCTGACACCCGACCTTTAGACATTCATAAGCATTGATAAGATCCCTTTTCAGTCTCCTCTTTTCCAGGCTAAACAGACCCAGGTCTCTCAGCCTTTGCTCATAAGAGAGGTGCTTCAGTCCCCTCATCATCTCTGCAGCCCTTCGCTGGACTGTCTCCAGTAGTTCCTTGTCTCTCTTGTACTGGGGAGCCCAGAACTGAACACAATACGCCAGATGTGGCCTCACCAGGGCACAGTAGAGGGGGAGGATAACCTCCCTCGACCTACTGGCCACACTCTTCTTAACGCACCTCAGGATACCATTGGCCTTCATGGCCACAAGGGCATGTTGCTGGCTCATGGTTAACTTGTCCACCAGGACTCCCAGGTCCTTCTCTCTAGTGCTACTTTCCAGCAGGTCAACTCCTAACCTGTAGTGGTGCCTGGGGTTATTCCTCCCCAGGTGCAGGACTCTACACTTGCCCTTGTTGAACTTCATGCAGTTGCTCTCCACCCAACACTCCAGCCTGTCCAGGTTCCGCTGAATGGCAGCACAGCCTTCTGCTGTGTCAGCCACTCCTCCCAGTTTTGGTATTATCAGCAAACCCCCACATTGATGAGTATGTTGAATAGGACAGGATCCAGTACTGACCCCTGGGGGACACCACTAGCTACAGGCCTCCAACTTGACTCCATGCCACCGACCACCACTCTCTGAGTGCTGTCATCCAGACAGTTCTCAATCCACTTCATGTAACCCACACTTCCTAAGCTTGCCTATGGGGATGCTATGGAAGACCATGTTGAAAGCCTTTCTGATGTCAAGGTAGACAAGGCTCTCCCCTCATCTACCCAGCTAGTCATGCCACCATAGAAGGCTATCAGATTGGTCAAGCATGATTCCCCCTTGGTGAACCAATGCCAATGACTCCTGATAATCTTTTCCTCCATATGCTTAAAGATGACATCCAGAATGAGTTGTTTCATCATTTTACCAGGGGTGGAGGTGAGGCTGACTGTAGTTTCCTGGGTCCTCCTTTTTGCCTTTTTTAAAGACTGGAGTTACATTGGTTTTCTTCCAGTCATCAGACACCTCTCCATGACCTTTCAAAGATAATGGAGAGTGGCCTAGCAATGACATCTGTCAGCTCCCTCAGCACTCATGGGTACATCCCATCAGGGCCCATGGATTTATGGATGTCCAGTTTTCATAAATGATCTCTCACCCAATCCTCAACCAAGGGAAAGTCTTCCTTTCTCCAGACCTTCCCTCTTAGCTCCAGGGTCTGGGTGTCCTGGGGGCTGACCTTATTAGTAGACTGAAGCAAAGAAGGTATTCAGTAACTCCACCTTCTCTGTATCCTTCATCACAAGAGCACCCTCCTCATTCAGCAGCAGGCCCACGTTTTCTCTGGTCTTCCTTTAGCTACTGATGTACTTGAAGAAGCCCTTCTTGTTGTCCTTGATGTCCCTTGCCAGATTTAGTTCCAAGGAGGCCTTAGCTTTTCTCACTCTATCCTTGCATACTCTGACAATGTTCCTGTATTCCTCCCAGGTGGCCAGTCCTTCCAAATAGGAAATAGCAATTAGAAACTGAAAGCAAAGAGGTCTTTGTTGAGATGATGTGACTGTACACTGGGAAGATTAGAAGATTTACCAAGCTGTGTGGCAATACCATCCTTTTTTATTTGCTCGTTCATGCAACTAGAATGGTGATATTTAATACATCACTTAAATGCTTTTACCTTACACAAGTGATTTTCACATGGTGGCAGACAATTAATTCTATGCTGGATAGCTTCATCACCAAGATTCGCCTCAAGTTTCATAATTTTTTCTCTTGTTCTCTGGAAGGTGCAGAGAATAAAAATTCTGCAGTTAAAAGCAGAATCTCAAGGAGTGGCCAGTCTGAGAGCTAGAGCAATCAGTTGGGCAACCTTTACTCACTGAAACCCAACAGCAGATATCCTGAAGTTGACTGTACATAAGCAATGAACCTCCTTACGCTTTTTGGAGTCAGTGAGATAGCTCACTACACATGGAGAAGGCTGTGGATAGCACAGTGCAAATACTTTCAAACAGAAACATAAGTTCTTCTATGCTTAGAAAGGCAATGATCAAGGCCTCCAGCTCTTACCTCAACACACAGAATACTTGTAGTAATAATCAGTGACTTACAGCAGATGAAGGGCCATAAAATCTTGCTTTCTAAAATAACTGCACCTTCTGAAAATGCTATAATTGAAAAAGCAGTGGTCAGTAAACAAGTGCACAACAGACATGAGCTACTGAACATTCTTTTCATTTAGAAGCCCTGTGATGTGTCTCCCTCTTTAAATTAATTTAATTTAGAAGTCACATCAATAACTGTGCCAGCATCAAAACACCTATGGGCTGAGACTCTGCAAACAGCCATTCCATCATGTCAGAATTTCTTCTCTTTGGAAACCTTGACTGCTAATTAGCTGCAACATTTCTGACAATGGACCATAATTCACTGAAGTCCTTTGCAAGTGCCTGTTTTCTCAGAGTTCGTGTATTCTCAAGTCTTAAAAGGAAAGTGACTCCTTTAGCTGATTCTCTATCTTGGCAGTAGTTTGCCTTATCTTGTACTAGCTGTATTTTGCCAGGCATGTAATACAGTTAAAATAGATATTAAAGAGATATTGGTGGTGTTTAGGTCAGTATTTCATCTTGGAACCATTTGTTGTCAAATAGGGAAGTTACCACATACTCGAGGACAGATTCTCAGTTGGAATATGAATGCCCTCTTCCTGAAAACATTCAAGACCAGGTTGGATGGAGCTTTGAGCAACCTGGTCTAGTGGGAGGTGTCCCTGACCATGAAAGAGGGGTTGGAACTTGATGATCTTTAAGTTCCCTTCCAACACAAACCATTCTATAATTCTGTGATTCTATGGAATATGTAGTAAAGTAGCATACTTCCCTGTAAGTGCTATACTGATTACTGCAAATGAGGCCATAGATCTCAGCAAGAATAAGCTGATTTGCACTGGCAGAGAATTGATCTCATTTTAGAAAAAATTGCTAACAGTCCTGTGTGCTCTAGGATTCACTGGGGTGCCTGGTATTTTGTGGTCCCATTGTCATTCAGGTGAGTGTTCCCATCAACTTCTGTACAGCATATATTCTGAAAGGGCCACTGCCATGCTTAGTCTGGCCAAACCTAACATTTTAGGGTCACCTCCCCTTCCCCAGTGGAATACCATCTTTTATTAGGACCCTTTCCATCAGCTTTCAGAGGAATGATGGAAATCTTGCCCTTAGACAGTAAGACCTCTTTACCTCTAGGCAGAAGTTCTTTAACCACTGAAATGTTAAGAGTTACGTCTCCATCTCAAAACATGATTACCTTTAAAGGTGATTTTAAAATCATTGGTCCTCCAAAGCTGTCTGATTTTGATTGATATTAACAATCTACCCAGGAGATACAGATCCTTCTCACTGAAGCTCCTCATTCTAGCCTTTAAGCTGTATTTACACTAATGACACTTACTAAACTTAAGAGTTCTTACTAATCACTGCTTATAAACATTGTTGCAGTCAGACACTTAGAAATATAAAGTTTCATTCAAATTATGTACTACCTTCATATCTGAAATGCCCAAATCACTGCTAAAAGAGACTTTCAAGCACTCAACACTTTTCAAAATGCTGCCTTTAACCAAGGTAGGGAGAGATTCTTTTTGATGTATTGTATTAAGCACTCCCTTCAGGATTACTCCAGTATCAGTTACATGTACCAGGGAGCTGCAAGAGTTGGGTGACTTCTCAAGGGAAAGCAAGCTGGGAGCCAAGGGTGGCCACAACATGAGCAGGGCAGTCAGCAGCAGCTTCTATCAACAGTCCAGCAACCAAGAGGGAAAGTAGCAAGTCAGGTACACTGTCAACCCGGGAAACCTGAGCAATGATCTGGGAACACAACAGGATAAGGTTCACCTACTACTTTGCTCAGGCCAAGATTGAAGGCCTGAGCTTGAGATTAAATGGAGCTCCTGGCCAATGAACAGACAGAGACTGGTGAGGTCTCTTAGGGTAAGCAGAGCACATTGGTGCACTCTGGACTGACAAAATGTGAAAGAATACAGATTTTAATTACAACATGACCAATCACACAGTATGAACAACAGATTCAAATGAGTCTTAGCAATTATTTCCTGTAAGCTGAAATGTAGCTGCAGAAAATACCTGCTTAATAATTTAGAAAGATGGGAAAAAAAGGGTCTTGTTTGCAAACAGTGCAGTACAAAATTTTAAAGGGGTTAAATTAATCAAATAAATTATTAATTACAATTAGCTCATCCATTAGTGTTATGGCAGCATCTAAATGCACCAGTCAGCATCAGGGCTTTTTGTATTGGTCCCAAAAGGGACTTTGCAATGTACGGTCCTACAGAGACCAGGAGAGAGGACCTCCTCCAATTGAATGTCTTATCACCAGTTTACCAAGGTCAAACTGCTCTTCTCCTTACCTGCCCCAGTAAATCATTATTTTCTACAAGTGAGAACATTCCTTCAGTAAGAGTGACTGTGAATGTTGCTTCTCAAGTGCCTGCAACACTGAGGTTAGGCACATCCTGGAAAGCAGAGGGCAGAAGGACAAGGGAAAGAACATTTTGGGCAAGAGCAGAGCTGAACTGAGCCCATTTGCATCTTCTGTAAAGAATTTAACCACTGAATAGAAGCATTAATGGGGTGGGGTGTGTGTTGCTTTTCCCCCTGAATATGTTTCAAAAGAAAATAATTCCTTTTGGAAGAGAGGGAAGAAGCATTTCTCTTCCAAACTGTGACTATGGGGAGTGGGAAGATGTCCCCTGGAAGCAGTAAGTCACCCAAGCCCTAGGAAGGTTGGATTCATAAGCTGATGGTTATGTCTGCTTCTGACATCCCTGCCCCTATGCACCAAATATATGCAAGCAGGTGGTGGGATCGTGGATTGTGCTCATGGAAAGAGGGAGCACAGATCTCAAAGTCGGCATTACAGCACTCAGCCTGGAAGAACTTAGATCAGCAGCTTAGAGTTTCAATGACAGGGCAAGGACCAGAGTGTGGGTCCCAAAAGTCACAGTTCAGTGCCCAATTCACTGGGCCACAACCCAGATTGCTCTAAAAAAAGTCTTAAAATATAAGTAGCATGAAGCTTTTACCTATTACTCTGTCAGGATCAATAGGACAATTCCATTCTGCAGAACTATGTTCTACTAAAACTCAAAAGACTGATTAGAACAAAAGTTTCAATAGTATATTTTTGTGATACCATTTATTATCCCACATGGTTTGACACAGTATAGTGTATTGCACCTATAAATCAGTTGCAGCAAATTATTTAATGATGCATTAACTGTGGAATTTCACATATATTACAGTTCTTTAGCCAATGTTGAATGCTTTTTCAACAGCTTAATCCATCCCAGAAGTACTGAAGCAGGCATATTCATCCATCATCAGAGTGCACATAGTCTTCTCTTTGCTCTTCTTATTTTATTAAAGCCCTCTATCTACAATCATGGTATTAGACAATTCCCTAGAGCTTTTTCTGCACAATATTCCCACCACCATCCTCACCCTTCTATCACAAAAAAGTCTTTCCATTCTCTATTGGATTCTTGCTATCCTCTGGCACAGCGTAAGTCTGGCATTGACTTGGGCCACATTGCTGAGAACTTGTAGATAAACACAGATAGACACCACAGCTATATGTGTGAAAGTATTATAGCAAATTACTTTTACATTACAAAAATTAAGTATTCAAGTTGATTAAAAGCTTGAAAATACAAGCAGTGAGTCTGCCTAGAAGAGGACAGAGAGGAAGAAAAGATACGAGAAACCATGATTACAGAAGAAAAGATATTTAAGTTTTTTTTACTCCCAAGGTATCCCTTGCTAAAGATTCATCTGAGGTCCCTGAGGCATCCAGAGTTGGACCAGAAAAGTCTTTCGGAATTACTTTTTAAGAATACCAGACATCAAAATAACCTTCAGTTTTAGGATATTCAGCTCATGGTGCTGAATCCAAATAGCACTTTCACAGGTAGAAGCCTAATAGTTTTACTCTTCAGCACTACATTTGGCACCTGCGTAAGAGGATGAGAACTCTGGAACTTCATGGACTGCTAGCTGTGCACTTCAACAAGTTCCTCCATTTGGGAAAAATCCTGTCGGCCTCTAGCTGTTAGGATCTTGCATGATCGCCTTTCCAAGCATCTTCCATCCCCTCTAGCTGCTGTGTAAAACAGCCTCAATCCTGGAGAGCAATGTGGAGAGTGATGATGTATCTTCCTTCTGCCACTTATCATTGCTAGCACAGAAAGACAGAATAACTCACTTGTGGCTATTCCTCTTGGCAGTTGTCCCTCCTCTCCGCTCACTCACAGAGATAAATGCTGCCATGGCAGAACATAGCCTTAAGGCAATTCTTCTGTACAATATGCAATGTTAGCATTGCATTTCATTGTATTTCAAAACATTGGTTTTGAAAGCTCCTCCCTTTCAGCTGCTACCTCTTTTACTATAATATTAATTCTCATTTTGCTATGTGCTTTTTCTTCTACCTATTCTTTGTGCCCTCTCTCTGGTAGCAATTTATGCAGATCCTGCCAGTTCAATCTTCTTTATTCAGAGTAATGATGGCACAAGGACAAAAAGTTGGATCATGTTGCTTTCTTTTCTTCTTTAGAAATGAAGCACAAATCTCTGAGGCATTGTTCCTGCATCTGGATATCCTTAGGATACTGAGTTTGATAAATGGAAGCACTTTGGAAAGTCAGCATGGTATCTAGGAGAGTAAACTGGTCTAGAACAGTGGAGGCAGTGAGGAAACCAAAAGCCTGTAATTCAACAGCATGCAGGGAGAAAAGGTCACCACAGCTGCCTCTCCTACCAACTACTGCAGAAAGAAGGTGGGGGGGGGACAAGACCAGATTTCTTAAGACACAAAGCCTCTTCTTTCAATGGAGTCAGGAGGATGTCTCCAGCCAGCGTACTATCCTAGCACCTAACACTGAGCTGTCACAACTGCAGACTTCTCATGTCACCTGTACAGCACACACACACACGTGTGTAAGACATAGGAAGCAATGTTGCAGCATTGTAGCAACAATGTGGGAAAGGTCAGTGAGAGAGCTTACAGGAAGGCAAAGTCACTCATGCTGGCACTCTTATGCCACGTACTCACAAGTACCAAGATGTGTGTGTGCAAACAGTCTGTTCAGCATTCAGGCACTAATAGGCTTTTATCTTTACCACAACTTTACCACAGTTGTTGTCATGATGACACAGACAAGGGACATTGGCTATCCAGTCCACCTTAACATTTTAGGATAATGACCACACATTGGTTTTTGACATTTATTTTTTTAACCCTACAGAAGCTGGCAGCGATCCCACCATTAATCCATCTCATCTCATCTTTCAGGCTCATATAAACAGTAAAGAACATTTCCAAAGACAACGTATTTCTTAAGGAAATTGTTGCCCTCTTATAACCACTTCTTCCAGATGCACATATTTCAGCGAGTAGTAGATCAAGGGATCAGGGCTTACTTTTTTTGTGCTGAAAACTAAGCAGGTTACAACATTGCCTGAATGTCAACAGGAAATAATTTAAGGCTCCTAGTTTAGAATCAGCTTGTTAAAACCATTAGTTGAAGTTGTTTTATGCAAATAACTCTTTCTGCCCCACACAGGATTATTATTTGCACCTTTCCCCATGCTCCTATCTTATCTAATGAAGTAATTTCTAACCTGACAATTCAGGTATTCATCTCAGCTAAGCATATTTTGCAATGTGTCACTGAACTGGTAATCCATCTCCTCCTTTCCTTATCAGTGGGTATGGAACATTTAATAATTGACACATTATACAGTCAGTATTAAATCATTTTGGCAGAACTCTTCATTTATTGGTCTCAAGACAATCCTTTTTTTCCCCTCCCTGTGCTTGCTCGGAGGAGTAGGGAGAAACGAGAAGCCAATTTGTACCATTGAGAGTAATGGGATTTTCCAGAGAAAGGGTGGAAGAAAGCAGGGAACTTGTTCTATTCTTGGGTGGACTCTCAAAACACGTGTGGTAGCAGAATCCTGGACTGACCTCAGTAAGTGCAAGGCACTACATGCATCTAGTTCAGTGCTGCAACTTACTTCCTTGCCAAGGGTCAGCAAATTCAGGGCTGACTCAGACTTTTCCCTTACATGCATCAGTGCACTAAGCCTTGGTGCATGGGCAGAGAGTCCAAGAGCAGAGCTATGTAGAAAAGAAAGGAACACAGGAGGTGAAATTAGGAGCTTGGTACAGTTGTCTGAACCTCCTGCTCACTCTTTCTAGTGTGCCAGGCCAGGGAGCTTCAGCCCACTGTGCCTGCTCTGCTCACTGCTGCTGTCAGGGTGCCCTTGGTGCTAGGGACATCACATCCTTCCCTGTACAGGCCGCAGCACTGCCTCACGTCTCATTAGCTGCACGAGAACAGTGGCTTTCTCTCCGGCTACAGTTGTGCAAACTGCATCTATTTCTAGTCCTGTCTCCTGCCTCTTTGTTCCTCTTTGATCTCTCTGGGCTGACAAGTAAATTTCTTTCACTGCCCACACAAGTTCTGCCTTCCTCATCCTCCCCTTCCTTCACAAGCCCAAGGTCTCCTTGCACATCTCTCCTTGCATTCCCCCTCAGAGTTATATATCTGCTAGGGGTGAGTGGCATCACACCCTGCACCCAAGGCATCTCCTGTGTCCTGGTTGGGCAGAAGATGCCCAAACCATGCAGTTCCTATATCTCTGTGTACATGAGTGCATCATCATCTTCTAAATGAGAAGTTCAAGGAACACCTCTGAATACAGCAGTGTCAGAAGGATCTATTTGTTGTGCCTTATCATCCGGTTGTCTCTGAGAGTCAGTTTTGATGTTCCTTAGCTGATCATTCCCTTTTAATGTCCTCTGTCTGCTGAAAGGCACTGAGATTACTATTGGGAAACTTACCACTCGAGTAATCTCTCTCCCTAATAAAATTTGCTTTATAGTTTTACAAACAGGAAGATTTATTTTCCCCTCAAGATAAATATTGATAAACCTACTTCAGTCAATATTTACTATGTGGTTTTGGGGAAGGAGCAAAAAAGTCTGGGCCAAAGTTTAATAGAATTTGATACCTGTTTTTTATCTGCACTACAAACACAATATCCTACCTTGACAGATGAAGGAAAATTAGTTTTTATTCATATTACTGAAACACTATGGTGCACTTTGCAGTATAAGAAAGATGGCAGCCTGGGGCTTGTGCACCAGATATAGCCACATTCTTCATGGCCAGCAGCTTTATGTTGGTTTTGGTTTTTTGGGGGGAATAGTGAGGTGTGGGTCAGATGTGACCTGCTGCTTCTGTTATAACAGGCTACATCTCCTGTCATTCCTGCAGGAGTAGATGTTTCACAAACACCCTGAATACAACAGCACTCGCTTACAGAGCTCTTCACCATGCTGTGTGAAAACATGTGCGTTAATTTGACCTGGCATAAATTCCTAATTCTTGACACTTAGAAAATGAACATATTACCTTATTAAGTGCTGCTCACTCACAAATGTGCAGACCAGCTGTTTCCTCCATCCGTTATCAAACTGTAGCAGGCACTTTCTAGAGGAAAATTAAAAGTAATGATTACAATAAATTAAAAAAAAAATCAATTTACATTCTCCTGCTACACAGGGAGCTACAACCTATTTTCAAGAATGTTGTGTTCTATTTTTTTTTTAAGTTCCTATGTGTTATGTTTGACCTCCCATACATGAAATATCCTCCTTCAAAAGCACAGGTTTGTTTACTTTGGAGAATGTGCATACACCTAAGCAGAAAAAGAAAACCTGACTCTTCTTGTCCTAAAACAATCTGAAATCGTGGTGAAATACAGATACAAGAATTTCCTCTGACAGCTATGTGGATGGTGACTAAATTCTCTAAAAGATGACTGAAATTCATGCATCACCTAAACCTATCTGAGGGCTCTGATCAAGTCTTAAGAGAATTTGGAAAATTCACATCATCTCAACCAATATCAAGCAATTAAATTATTTTGCCAGTTCTCATAACTTTTCACAGTTCTACATGGAATACTCTAACTTTCCCTGCACATAAAATGCCTTTGGATATGGCTCGCCAGTGACTTGTGCCCAAAGAACATTTTCAGTGCAGGCATGGGAGGAAAATTACTCCCTTGCAGGATTATTGATGTAGGAAGCAGGGATCATTCCCCACCCCTTTTTTCTTGTTTTGTGAAGTATTGATTTCTAATGGTTACTTTTCCTTTGCATTTCAGCAGCTTTGATTGCAGAAAGCAGAAACCATGTCTTGATAAATACGCATTCTGCAAGACTGCTTTGCCTTTTTTGGAGCCCGCATGCAAATCTTGATTTACAACCACTGCCAGTGCTTGCCAAGTGATGGCTCTGATGAAGGGAGCCAGAACAACCTTTGTTTGCTGTTCTGATTTAGACACATCCTTCCTTCCCCTTGCAACTTTTCTTTTGCATGTGTGTATGTGTCAATGTGAATTCAACTAAGATTTGTGTTCCAGTTACTTACTTGGTTTCTATCACATAGTGATTGCTGCTGTCCAAAACGCTGGCATCTTTTACTGTGTGCTATTCTCCCACTCACTTGATGCTTAGGTGACCTTAGCTTCATTGGTATTCAGTCAGTGTCAGAGATGCGCTTGCTTCAGCTGCTTGGGCCCCGGTGAGCAGGTGGAGAAATGACCGGTTGAAAATGAGTTGTTAAGACTACTGCAGCAAAAATATTGATGCAATTAATTTTCCACTATGTACAGTGTCTGTGGATTGTAATCAGCTTGGATTGTTCTTCCTCTGAGGCACAAATAAAATGCAAATGGTTTTTGAATGAAAGGAAATGTTCTTTATGAGATACTGTGCCATTCGGAGCAGCAAAATGGCTTGAAATAAATGGGGATTATGCTGAATGTTTTATGAATCCACCTAGGAGAACTTAATATAAGTTTCATGCAGGGAAAACCATAGGTGAGTTTCCCATCAGATGAGCATATTACTGCTCAAGCAACTGGAAACAAGAAAGAGATGAAGGCTTTAAGCCTTATTTAATAATACTAATACCTAGCCCTTTCCATAAGGAGATGTCAATGCACTTTATGGAGAAGGTACTTATCTTACAGAGGGTTTAAACTGAGTATCTTTTCCAAGCCCTCCTCTCTCCTTTACAGCAAGGAGTAGAAGGCATGTCTACATTGACCTGCCAAACACTTTACCCCTTTGGTGATGCATTGGATCACAGCAGCGATCAGAGCAGTTCTGAACAAACCTATTCAGACTGCTAAGCATTCAGCCAGACACAACAGTTGTATTGTAAGTTCTTTCAGAACCTTGGCCAAAGAGTCAGCAAAGAAGTGTCCTCCATGCCAGGAACATGGTACCTAGAGATTGTTTTTTAACACACATCTCCTGGAGTTTGCATGGTGCTAGTCAGATGGGGAATTAGAGAATAGGGTGGTAGATCTGGCAACAAAACAAAAACTAATTCTGTGTTTCCCCCCAAACAGAGTGAGAGGGAGATCTTGGTAGGAAGAAATGGGTGGTTTTCCTGCAGTTAACTGCAGGTGCATGCAAGCTGAAGAGAAAAAAAGTCGGAGGGTATGCAACGAGGCTTTATTGCTTGCAAAACACAAATGGCTTTGTAGTCAAAGGAATTACCACCAGCATCAAGGCAAGGGCTTTGCTAAATTTCCACTGTATTTCATGCAGTGGGTTCTTCCTTCTGGGTATTGCTATAATACATGCACATTGACTTTTAAGGCAGTATAAACTACCAGATGAAGGGACCACATGCAGTGTGTTGAGGCAGTCAGTTGAGAGCATTGCATTACCAACTCCCTGGTATAGGAAATCCTAACAAATACTGCCACTCCCTCTTCAGAAATATGAATATGGCTCCCATAAGTCCTATACCAGCATGTCTGCTTAAAATCATTAATCAAATCCTGGTGATACCAGTGAGCCATTCAACTTCATTCACAGCTTGGAGACTGTTTTATTCTGTAGCTTTCTAAGAATTAAGCTAGACTGTCAGGCTAGGAGATGAAGACTCTGACAGCTACATGCACCAACAACTCCAGCTGGAGGAGCCCAAGTTGTGTGTGCCATTGCTCAGGTCAAATGTAACTGGCAGTATGTGCTTATGTGTGCAGCAGGGGTTAGAACTGCTCAGCACTAACCCAGAGGTCTGTTCCACTGAAGTCAGTGTTAATTTTGTTGACATGATTCACAGAAGGGCTACACCAAAGAGTACTGACTTGGAAAATCCCACCACAATTTTTCCCAGGTTTTCATTTTAAGGTAGTGCTGTTTGGTTGTTCTGCATGTTTGGGGTTGGTTTTTACAGTGCATATAAGTTTAAGACCAAGTATTTCATTTCAGCTGTTCATTGGAAATCTGACATTTGTGTTTCATAACAAAAGGAGAAACATTTAAATCCACATATATGTTCCATTGCTTTGCTCTCCTTGTTTGCATTCTCAAGCCCTGACAAAAATCCATGGATATCAGCTGATACCAGTAAGCACGTATTTTCATAAGACCTTAATGCCTTTTAACAGAATGACTGTCTTTGAAAGATTTATTCAATTTATTAGACTTATTTGGTCTCAGTGTTAATCTTATGCAGCTCTTACTAAAGTTTAAACATATTTTCTTAGACAAATTACATTAAGGATATTTTAGCACAATGAAGCCCTCTTCTGGCTTGGAACCTTTGCAAGTCAATGCAGCATAACATACAGACAAAAACATCTTGATCAAAAATGTAAAAATATAAGCACAATATTTTCAAATTGCATTTGGCTTACACAGTACATGTTTTCTAGCACACTGAAGACACATTATATTCAACAACTCTAAACTATTTCATGTCCTGCAAAGAATGTGTATGGCAAAGTCAGTTCACTGCTAAAAAAGATCCACTTATTTTGCCAATTAGAAATGAAAAGGGGATGAACAGTCAGAATCTGTATTGCTTTGTGTTTCAAATCAAAATTGCACACACAGTTTTTCATTATGTCCTTGCTGGATATATGGCCTTTTTCTAAATAGGAAGAAATGAGCACTCAGAAGAGAATAGAGGCAGTATGAACCAAATTAAATCCTTAATGGTTGGGAAATTGGAAAGAAAGACAGTCAGCCTAGGTCAAGTCAGGGCTGTGAAGTGTAACATAGTCCCACCTCTGCCCTGCAAAACCATCAGTCTATCAGCAAGGCCATTGGCCTTTTCTTCATGGTATGATTTTTAATGTGTTGGTGCACTTTTTTTTTAGCACATCTCTAACCTCATCTGAACTCTTTTCCTTCCCTTCACTCTCCTCATTTTCTTTTATGCTCTCACTTTGCCCTTCAAACCTCATTTTTACTGTGTTTCTAGCCTTAGCTGGAGAGACTTGGGTATTTCTCAGTTACACTGAAGCTTACAGTAATCCAAGACATAAAGTCCCTTGAATGGGATGTGGTGATGGGGATTAGCACTCTCCAGTAATTTCTCTATTTTTCCTGAATTTATTCAGTCCCCTTTTGAACTTTTCTAAGCTCTGAGCATCCACAGCATCCTATGGTGACAAGTTCCACAGATTAACTGCAGGTTGTATGAGAAAGCATTTCCTTATATTTGCTTTGAACCTGCTCATCCATTACATTGTTCCTCTTACAAAACCTGTTCTGTACCACTGATCAGACTGTAGAACTTTTCCCGCATGCTAGATTTCAGAGGCTGGTATACCATGGCAAAAAAAAACCCCCAAACTAGTTTCAAGACAATGTTGAGCTCCTGCTGCATTCCTGGGCTTTTGATATAAACATGCATTAGTGGCATTTCTGATGGGGATTGGCAAATTTGTTCTCAGATGATGATAGGCCAACAGATGTTCCTGAAACACACAGAATATGTTTAAGCGTCTTGTCCTGATCTGAGAGTGTCTGCAGCATAAAGCACAAAGAGAAATGATGCTGCCTGTGTGACAGCCAATTGCTGGCAGTTTTAAAAGAGAACATCTACATTCATATTTCTATTTTATTGCTTTGCATGTATTTGTGGCCCTGCAAAGCAATAAAAGGAAAATTAAGCCCTCAATGTCACAACCCATAAACTAATTTTGCTAACAAAGAACAGAAAAGGAGGGGTTCAAGAGGAGAGGAATTTCTCTTTCGAATCCTAGGAAGCAGCCAAGCAGCCATGTGGTATTGCCCTGACCTTTCTTTAGCCATTTGTTCCCCTCTGCTTCTCCCTTGGATGTGTTTCTGTGTCACTTAGCAGTCGCATAAATAATGTCAAGAGGCTTCATGTGACGGAAAGCTGCAGCGAGCTATGAGCCATTCCGGCTTTAATTAGGTACACAAACTAAACCCAGCAGTAATATGTCTGGGATACCATGAATGTCACAATCACAAGTCCTTTCTTGGTGAGGGTAAAACATTGTTAGGAGGCATAAGGAAAGCTACTATTTATTATAGAATCAGGTTTTGCTCTCACTGGTTCTGTTTCAATTGACAGATACCCATTCTGTTGAACAAAGACCTCAGGGTATTCCTCTCTCCATCCTGCCTTTGCTCACCTGCCAGTTTTTAAGGCTGGGTTTTTCTAAGAGGATATGGTCAGTAGTGTTCACAACCAGCTGAGATACTGTCTTGTGGAAAATAGGACCTAACTATCTGAGCAGCTCAGGCAGCATTCCCAACATAGGAAATGCTTCAAAAGAGTTCCTGTTTTTCTGAATAATGTAGAGCTGGTTCAGGGTTCTTTGAACCTCGAGGACATTTCAGGCTACCCTGCAAAGTGCTCCTGCTCTAAGTTGGATTCATCCTGTGCTCAGCTACTGCAGATGGCAGCTGTTTGTGAAAGCACAGCTCCAGAGCATAGCTTTTAAAGAAGCACATCTTTGAAAGAGTAAGGATCAGGGTTACAAAAAGACTTTGGGCTATCTGCCTTCCCTGCCGCACGCCTGGCAGACTGCAGGCCAAACAGTTGTGAAGACAATCTATCAGAAGGCAACATAAGTAATCAGAAGGCAATGATGCAAGTGAGGACAATTCAAATGCTTTCATAAAATATCCAGTCCTTCAAAGTCTGCTTGTAGCAAAATTATTTCACAAGTGTGACTAATACTAACACAAAGCTAACGGTCCACAGCAGAATGAGTTGAAAAACAATTTCCTTGACATACCTATAAACTTTCATAATTATTGATATTTCATAGAAAATTAATAATCTACAATATTTTAGAGCTGGTTAATGACACAGGGTTTGTAGCTTCTGTAAAAGTTACAGGCCTATTTTTTTTCAACTTGAAAAACACCGCAGTTATTTCAGTGTTTGTAACAGCTACGTGAATATCCCGACAGTGAAATGAACTAAAACCTCATGACTCACCTTAGATGAACTAATGTTTCTTATCGGCCAGCTTGAATTCACATTTATCTTGTGTGGTTTGAGCAGCCATTCATTCCCACAGTTGGGAGAAACAGGTGAAGATACAATTTTTTTCCTTTCATTTTCCTGGTCGGTTTCTCTCAGTTCTGTGTAAGGAACTTGCTTGTGTACTAGCTGAGTCCTGTACAAGCTTTCTATACAGAGTATTTTTGTCCAGGTCTGCTTCTCTGGAACTCATCATAAGTATTTACTGATATATAAAAAGGATGTAAGAACTGATGCAGGAGGGCTAGGTGCATAAGGGAGGGAGGGAGATTCTACGACTTTCACTATGGTGTGAATCAGACCACAGGAAGACAGGTTATAAAATATATCTTTCTGAGGGGGAAATTAATCACCTTAACACCATGGTATGTAGCATGTTTAGGAATACTCTAAACAGTACAGCTGCACAAATCAGTGGGTTTCAGTGAAACAGTTTCACATAGGTAAAAATACTCCTGTTGAAACGCTTTGGAGGAGGGAAGGCGAAGTTTTTTTTGACAGATGACAAAAGCACTACATTAATTGATGATTCAGTATTGGAAACACAAAAAAAGTCTATGCTTAGAAGCAACCATCTCTTTAATAAAGTATCAGAACTTAAGCACTTCTTGTTTTCTTCCTTTGCAGAAAATTAAAAAGTTTGATCTAATTTTACATTTTTCTCTGAGCTCACTACACGGGTACACAATATAATAATTCAGTTGTGCTTTCTGTATTAAAGGATCAACATAATTTACTATTCAGTGCAGTCTCAAAGGCTGACCATGTCTTACCCAGTTCTGGCAAATTTCCTGCCACTTCCATATTTTAGATTAAAGGCCATTCTGATTCAGCAAGGTAATTCAAACATGTGCAACTAAGCATATGCCAAACATTAAGCATTTGTCTAGTTCCAACATAATCAATGCTAAAATTTGGTTTCAGAGTATAATGTAAATCTGATTTGAATTGAAAAAGAAGAAAAGAAGACAACTGGGAAGTCTATAACAGGACTTCTTAGCTTTTAGTATTAGTTCTGTTCAAAAACTGAATATAGATTTGTACACAACCAAGTAACAGAGTTTGCATCCTAATCTCTGTGAGACTAAACATCAGGTATGATAAAGTGCATGAGGAAAGAATGTGCATGATGCACCCCTGGTCTTACCTGCTCTGCTCAGCTTTGGCTATGGCAAAACTGCTCTCTAGTGGAACTGAAGCAGAAACACATGCTCCAGGCTGACTCCTCTGCATCTCCTCAGCCCCTTTGCTTGCTCACAGCTCTGTAGAGATGTTTTGTGTGCCTGACAGGTTTTACAGGCCTAGAGGTCACTTAGAAAATACTCCAGCCTGAGAGCACAAACAACATGCCTGATCTATGATTAAGAGAGAAGTATGCACACTGTTTTTACCATATGGCTACTCACCTCACTGGATTAGAGAGCAAAGGCATTCACAAAGCATGCTGTGGAGTCCCTAAATCTCCATGGGCTGCAACACCATTAAAAAACTAGAACACCTGGGGTTGTCGAGATATGGACGGGTTATTTTCCCAAAACAACTCAGCTCTGCAGACCCCGTTGGTTTTGGTGACCACTAGTGTCTTATTATTTGAAATGTTCACAGCTTTTTAGTTCCTTAATAGGACCTGAGTTCTTTATAATATCGGTCCCAAGAGCACCTGACCTTCAAGCTGGTTCAATCAGCATTGATACACAAAAGACAAGTAGTAGAGCCAAAGCTGGAGTTACTCAGTTAAAGATCAGTCCCTGTTATTTGAACAACACACAATGTGCCTTGGATAATGTCCAGATCTCACTGACAGGAAAATATGCTAGAACTGAAGGACTTTTGGTTGCTACATAGAGCCAACAGCCACCAGAAGAAACCCATTCGTGACATGTTAACTTCATTTGTGTGAACTGCTTGTTCTGAACCAAAGGCAAAGGTGAAATGAAAGCGTAAGAGGACCAAAATAACCATACAAATGACACAGAAATTAGTGCAGTTATTAAAAAATAAAGAAGCAAGCAAATTTGGGGGCTGAATACTACTACATTGAAATCTATTTGGCTTTAGTAGTACGGATACCACTCTGCTGCCATCCTCTGTTACAAAGGCCAGTATGGACATACTGCATGGAGTAGGTCTGGACTCTGGACTCCTGTGATGCAGAGCATGGTAGGCAATAGGTGAGAATGCCAAAGAAGCTTCTGTTCCCAGATGAAAGAGAAGCTTGTGAACAATTCTGCATAATGGAAGTTTACTTTGTTTCATTTTCCATAATGAGTGTAAAATTTCAGTAGAATTTGGCAAATATTCTTGGCCTGAAAAGTAGAAGTAAGGAAACATTTATTTTTGGCACTTTTAAAAATGAAATACTTAAAAATTCAATGAAGTAACTTTTTGGTTAACCATTATCTTAATTTCATTTTTGAAGATTGACAAAATAGTCAGGACAAAATACAGGAACCAGAAATTGATTGTTTGACCACCATTTCTGTAGAAGTACTTATTTTAAATCATAGAATCATAGAATGGTTTGGGTTGGTAGGGACCTTAAAGATCATCCAGTTCCAACCCCCCTGCCATGGGCAGGGACACCTCCCACTAGACCAGGTTGCTCAAAGCAGCATTCAATCAGGCCTTGAACACTGCCAGGGAGGAGACATCCACAACTTCTCTGGGTAACCTGTGCCAGTGTCTTACCACTGACACAGAAAATAATTTCTTCATAATATCTAGTCTAAATCTACCTTCCCTTAGTTTGAAATCATTCCCTCTTGTTCTATCACTGTGTGCCCTTGTAAAAAGTCCCTCTCCAGCTTTCCTGTAGACCCCTTCAGGTACTGGAAGGCTCCTATGAGGTCTCCCAGGAGCCTTCTCTTCTCCAGGCTGAACAACCCTCTCAGCCTGGTCTTCATAGGAAAGGTGAAAAGGTTCTGGAGTTTGCAGCCTGTACCATGTTTTTGTTGCTGGGAGGCCCTCACCTTTCAGATGAAAAGTGATCAGACAGGTCATGGCTACATCTCAGATACACCCTTGGTGTGTGAACAGCAGAGGGCCTTTGAACCTTTCCTAGCACCTCTGTGTGCAGCACAAAGCACAAGGGGACTGTGAACTTGGTTTGGTGATCTAGGATTCACACTAGTATCTCCAATAACAAAGCAACATTCACTGTGGGTATATCAAGAGCACATTTTGTGCTTAACATTTTAGCCTGCACACTGAATTGCAGACTTTGTTATAGAGACAGTACTTCAAGATGCTTGCTTCAAAAATACAAGGATGGTTTATAAGCTGTTCACAAGTGATTTAGAAAAAAAAAAAGAAACACCCAAGGGACTGTATTTCCATGATAGCTGCACCTTCATCTTGACCGTCAGCAATGTGATTCTGTCACAGGCTTTCTTTGCAAAACATCAAAGTACCTCCCTTTGCAGGGGAACTGTTAGCTATCTCTTTTTGAAATGGCATCAAGGGAATGTCTTCTAAGTTCAATTTTCAGAATGAGAAGCTAAGGTTGAGCTCTTCTGCTTGCACTAAAGAACCAAAGCGACTTATTATCTTCTGTTCCTGAGAAGACTCTCCTTTTTTTGCTTAATATTCCATCATCTCAATGATTACCTCTTAAAAAAAATAAAAAACACAACAGATGTCTTTTTTTTTTCCTATTACCATAAAGCTGTAGACCATACATCATCAGTCAGGTGCATGAATAAAACATTCTTAAGCAATTCTTCCATGTGCCTCATCCTGTTTTGGTCCCCGTTCAAGCTGTTGGCTTCAGGCAATACTTTGTTAATGCAGGTATGTCATGTTTTCTTGTGACTGCACAGGCTGGAAAAGTGATTTTGAACAAAGGAGAGTGAAAATTCTGAGGCTGTAACAGAGTCAGGCCTAAAGGTAGGGCTGTGGGCTGACCAGGACTACCGTCTTACAGCCATGCCTGTAGAAAGAGATTTTACCTTCAGAGAAGGAAAAAGACTTATTTCAGTAATTGATTGAAACACAGTAATGTATTCAGTAAAGGCACTAGTAATAATAGGGCTAAGGCTGTAGTTTCTTGTCTGCCTTATGCTCTTCTAAACATGGGCAGTACCACTACCGTCCTCTCACACTACCTTCTCATGGTTATGCCGTGAGGCAGAGCAAGGAATGGATCTGGCAGTAGGACAGCAGCATTCTACTCAAAATTATTTGTTCTAATGAGGCCATAAAACCACAGTTCAAGATATAAAGATGTCCACTTTTCCTGAGGTTTCTCAAAGGCTGAGACCTCAAGAAGGGTTTAGAGATTACAGATGGATCTCCAGATGCTGATGCTCTAAAATTCTTCTTTAACCCTTTTGTAGTAAGCTTTGAGGGGCAGACACTTGCCTCTTACAGGAAAGAAAACTGTTGAAATAAAATAGGAGGAGAAATAGAGGGAGAATATAAAAGATATTCACATTTAAATAAAGCCTATTTTGCAGATGCTAGGGTTAAGGTGCACAACAATCAATACAGCTGACATGTTTTCTTCTAATTGTCATCCTTGTTCTTTTCTATCAAGCCCACATGCTATAAGAATTAGTGAAGAGAAAAATTCGTATCTACTAATTATTATCATGATGTTATTAATTTAGACTAAGGATAATAATAAGATAGGGCATGTGTTGAAAGAATTCATTATGAAATTAATTGCTCTGATTAGGGTCAACACGTAAGATAAGGTTTATAAAGCATTTCAGAAACAATTAGTTTTGATGGCTATTTGGCATCCTAAGACATGTAAATCTAGAGCATGTATTTTACATTTCTTCCCCCTCTCCATTCATATGCTAAGTCCTCTGATAAACGCTGCTTGTTCAAAATAAAATTGAAATCAGTGGACTGAAGCAAAGCTGGATAATGAGGTATTATTGATATATTCTGTAAATGCTTCAATTATTCCTGTCTTCAGTTTTAAAATTATTTCAGAAAAACAAAAAATAAATAAAAAATGGCTTTTTACAAAGTCAATTTCAATCTCTCAATTGCATTTGTGGTTGTTGTCTTTTCCCCTTATTAGACATGGAAAGGGCTTGATTATAGTTATCTTTCTGAATATACTGTTGCTCTTTGTAATTCCTTTCTCTTGACTCTCAAGGGCTGTCTCACAGAATGCTGCCCCTCAGTCAGTTATGTGGAGCACCTGTTCCCAATTCATCTCTGTAAATGAAACTTAACACGGCTTTGTCGCCTTGCATCTTAAATGCACTTCCTTCTTTTCTTTCTTTCTCTCCTCTGAATTCTTAAAGGAAACAACTGATAGAAGGAGCTAGCAGAAATATCCTCAACATGAGAGAGTGATTTCACATTCAGGATATTCCTTACTGCGAAGGTGTGCAGCAGACTATATTCCTTCCTAAAGCAGTCGAGTTTTGGCACTTGATGTCAACCTGATCACACTTGATAAAAGCTGACAGATTCCAAAAATCCCAACCTAAATATAGGCTGTTGACAGCACACAGACAGTTTAGCTGAGCTAGCTGCTTCTGGCCCAGGAGTGGTCTGGTCTCTGACTGCCACAACACATGGGCTCTCAGAGAATCATCAATGCAGCTGCCCTGATATATGCATTTTGCTTTTCTTATCGCCTTTTCTCGATGTCCAGTCACTCAAACTAACAATGGAAACAATTAGCTCCTCTATGAAACAAATGAAAAGGCCTCAGGAATTTTTTTAAAAGAAGCAACTATCTTTATCTTTGCATATGGGAAAGCTGAGGTCCTGAGGTGTGTAACTAATTACCTAGAAGACCAAAGTGCTGCTGGTATACAGCCTTTTTCTCCAGAGCCCTGGCACAGGAAGAACATTAGGGAGCTGTGGGTACACGAGCACAGATTATCTAGCTTCCTGGATTCACATCCCTGAGAAATACAGGAGGGTGTGATTAGGACAGGAACCAGAGCTTACTGAAGTCAGTGGAAATCTTTCTAATTATTTCAACAGGTATCTGGCACAAGCCCCTGATGAATCCTCTGGGGCTGCCTGCTGCCTGCTCTTCGTGGCTCATTAACATCAAAATTCATCTTGAGCACTTAACTCTTCAACTGGCAGGTTTGCAGGTATCTGTTTATCTTTCCATTGTAAACAGCAAACAGAGACAGGATGGGGAAAAGAATATAAGAAGGGAAAGATCAGCCATAGCAAGTCACAAGAGGAAGCAGCTTACAGGAATGGCAAGACCTCTTGTTCCCTTTTGTCTATCCACCAGGAGCTTGGCAGAAACCTGACAACTCTGTAGCAGTCAGTAGAGCAAACACCATTTCTTAGCTTATTTTCTGTTGCAAAGACGAGCGGCTTGATACTGTGAGTCAGAACTTAGATCACATGCAGTGAATCCCAAGAGCAGTACCAAAACTACAATGAGTGACCATGTCTCAGCACTCTGCCAAATTCTCCCACACCAGAAACTCACCAAGCTGATGGAGCTGGTGCAAGTTGACATCAGCACACCAGAATCTAGAAACTGGCTCATTTCAGTCCCTGAAACATCATCATTGGATATATAGCTCTAGGGTGAAGGTCTAGAAAAAGCAGCACATTCTCTAGAAGAGAAAAATAGCACTGAGAGGATTTTTTGAGAGCTGCAGTAATGCAGTATGCTACCCCAGGTGATATGCCACTCGAACAATGCCCTGTATCAGAGCAAGCTACACTATTTCATCAGTCTAGGAAAATGACCAGGAAAGAAAAAAAAAAAACAGATTATACAACAGCAGGCAGCCCTGCCGCTCAATACCAAGTAATAAAAATCTATGGAATGATCAGTCGGCTTTTCTGTCCACCAGGGCTTTGAAGATTCTGCTGTCATGCTCTCTGCTATAATTAGCACTTGATGAACTTAAAATGTTTAATGACTGTGAAATTGCATTCCTATAGAGACAATGCACATCTGGAATAACAGCATGCAATTCAGGGGTCTCTGGGGACCCACACCATTAAGCACAGAACTTCAAATAGAGTTTTCACTGTGAAAAGGGAGCAGGCTCTTTGACGTGCTAACATCAGCTCTGGTCTACTGGCTTCTCAAATCGCTGGCGTAGCAGACAAACTTCAAAGAGCTCAAGATACGTTTTAAAGCAACTACAGTGTTTGCTTCTTTAGGAATTAATGCATTCTCCTGGTGGTAGATGAGGAACCAGACCACCCTTACCCAATTTTACCTTCACAGTCAGAATGGGGTATATCACTCTGTATATCTATATGTATACATCTACATATACGAAAAATCATTGGCCAATGAACTCATTCCAGATTCAGTATAAAATAATCTGCTTTGTGATATAGATTAGAAAACAGAAGCTTTTGTGGGGAGAAAAAGGAGGAAATGCATTGCAAACATGATTGACTCCAACGGACAGTTTTGCAAGGCTGAGAATGCAATGGAGATGTACAGGAAAGTTCATGTTTTCTTCTCCAGAATCAGTATTTTTCATCTTAAGCATTTCTGCCTTGGACACTAAATTAAAACAGTGGTCTCTTGCCTGAGCTGGGGGTGCACACCTGAAACAGAAATCTGAATTGGCAAAGACAAGACAAAGAGCAAGGAGAGGCTGATGTCCTTCCCAAGTTCAGCAGAAACTTGGCCACGAGCTCAGTTTAGAACTCATCTCTTTGTAGGGCCAGAATAACCTGGACTTCTAGCTGTGCTATTCATTACTCCAAAAGAGAAGACCCATTTTATCAGACTGCTATTTCCAAATAGCATACACATAAGATAGATCAAGTGATGTCATCAACCTTGATTTAAGGGCTAATGTAAATAGAGTATGAACGTGACTTTCAGAAGACATTCACCCTGAGAAGCTGGCAGTCTCAGAATGAGGACCCACAATATGGGAGCACCACGTGGCAGCTCAAACTGGCCTAAGCTGCCTTGCATTCTATGTAAAAGTCTAAAAAAAGTGAAAAATAAAACATGAAGGATGCAAATGGATTTTGTCCTTTTAGGGCTTTCCATGGACAGTATTCAAAACCAGAACTCTGACTTTCTAGTATCGTGCTGGGAAGATACCAGAAGAAGCTGAGGCAGAGTCCCAATCAAAATTATCTCCTTTAATGCTGTCTCCTCAATCATGGAGTAAAATTATCTTCTGTCTGCCTACATTTCCCACCACTGGCCTCAGAGTCCAAGGCCACATAAACATAAGCCTCAATGTTTGTAAATATCATGATTTCACTCTGATTACACGTGTGTATGCACAGAAATTCAATAGGGATTGCTGTTTTAAATCTCATGCCTGATCTCTTCAATTTTTAGAAGACTGTTATGGAAGGCTTATTAATTTATTGTGAAGAAAGAAAAGTGAAACTGTTAGCAGTATGCTAGCATTCGTTATGTGGACAAGGTTAATGCCTAGTATGATATGAGAGCTGGATAGGAATCTATAGGGCTTGATCTCAGAATTCAAGCTGAACTGCTTAAGGCTTCGCCTGTGCTAACACCGCTAGAATTAGCCAAATCACTACCATTTGAAATCTGTAAGGTCTGAAAGCTAACAGTTCTCTACCACACAAAAATGCAAGGAAGATCATATGTTTCTGAAACAAAACAGTATCTCATATTTAAAGAAACCTGCAAAAATATGCATGAATATGGATTAAAAAACAACAAAAAAATCCTTTCATATATCACATGAGAAGTACCAGTCTGTATTTTCTGCCTGCTTTTTTAAGGTGCATGTAGAACCTTTTAAAGCTAGGGCTTAAACATTCAACCTTTACTTTGAGCTTTCCCACCTCTGAAGTGTTTCCTTAGATACTTAATGTATTAAGACAAGCTGACCTTTGAAGGGTGCTCTATTGAGTTTTCAAATATTATCTGATTGTAACACTTTGTCCTTAACCTGTTCTTGTTTCTGCTTCCTATTACTATGATGAATCTTGGGGTTTCACTCCGTAGGGACAAGGTCTTTTTTTTTTTTCTTCAAACTTTAGTAGCACAACACTGGAGCTAGCCTTTGCTTCACCAACTCCTTGATCACCTGAGTTCTCACAACAGAACTGCAGCAAAACCATAAGCACTAGAAAAGCTTTGTGAATTCGAGTCCCCACTGCTCTTACACACCCCTTATCCCACTTTTTTTTTCTTTTTCTGGAATATGTGTAGGTGTAATAAGCTGATATTTACCACCTCAGCTACGACAGGCAGCAAGACAGCCTGAAGATACGGCACATACTTACTTGGCTATTCCTCAACCTGTTATGTGAGTAGCAAAGGCCACACCAAATTCCTGTCCTAAGACCATATCCGAGCACAGAGCATAGAATATTAGTTACTGATCTACCGTACCTGGGTTGTTATATTCATATAAAATGACTGGATTACAGCTTATATTTCAGGGAAATATCCCAAGTTACAAGAGCTAGAGGAGCTGGGCCATTGACCTCAATGAAGATATGGAAACTTACATCTGCCATCGTAAGCAGCTTGGTGGAGCTTTGCTGATTTAAACCAGTGGAGGATTTCACCAATTATCCCTGGAAATGTTCCACAAAAATACAGTGTTCCTTCTAGTCCCTGTTGTCATTGTCTTAAGCAATTACTGCATTACATTCCCAAGAAAGGGTGTAGCAATATATATTTTAATCTCAAGGTGACTTACTGCCTGTTTTTCCATAACGAGAGATGACTGCTTTACTTCAATAGCTTTATTGAAGCAATTAGTGGTGAAAAAAGAAAAGGCAGTGATCAGATTGTGTAATTGAATAGAGAAGGTAATTTGCATTCCAGTCTTCTTGGAAATGAGGCTTTTTATTAGAAAAAGGAAAAGGTCTGGAAGGAATAACTGACTGTCATGCATCGTGGTACATAAAAAAAAGCCAGAGAATACTGGGGGCTTTCCCTTTCTTCCCTTGTGTACTTTTTTCCTGGAGAAAAAAACAAAGCTAAATCCTAGCAAGAGCTCTGTGGCACTGCCCAGTTGGTTGACTTACTATCTCTCAGGGGTCCTGAATGTGTGCAGCCCTTGTAATTACAGGCCTTGTCTTGCACTGAGAATACCAGAAACAGCACAGGGGAAAAGAGGGATTAGGTTCTGTAAGAGTGTGCGAAGACAGCGTGAAGACCTGTATCGTGTTCCAGGCTCTACCTAAGGAGACCTCCTCTACACATCCTACCTGCCACCAGCACACAGGAGCCAGCACTGCAGAAATTACAGAAATGGACAGTAAATACATCCTTCACTGTTGACATCTTTCAGGCAGGGGTACTGCTCCTGCAAAAATCAGATGGCATGAAAAATGAGCACTGTGTATTCTAGCTATAGCTCAGGTGACTGTCTGAAGAAGTAGAAAGTCTCAATTTTAAATAAAAGACTTGGAATTAAAAATAGTGTCAAGAACTTAATGAATAAGACTGAAATCAGTGGCTCAGAGAGCTATGTTTCCACTTGAGTAGACTGGAAGGTGGATAAAAGCCCAAAACCTTTTGTTTCACAAAATATAAAGGAACAGTTTTGGCACCCTTTGCTAATGTTTCTAGATAAAGTAACAAAAGCCTGCTTACAAGTAAAGCTTACATTTTTATTTCATTATGAAATAGCCATTTCTTTTCATTTGCTTATTAAAAATCCAGAATGAAACATAAATGAAAGGTGAAAATGTCAGCTTTCTTTTGGATTTCTTCAAGGAAAAAAAAAAAGCCAAACTGAAGAAACAGTCAAAAATAAAGACTCCACTATTAGAAAAAAAACCCTGCTCATCACCTCATTAAGTAACAAAAGTAAGAACAGTGATATTTTTCATAGATTTTTTTTTTCAAAAAATACACTGAAATGTTGTTTCCTGACTGCATTTTATTCAATGGGATGGATTTTCTCACTGTTTTCATGTTTTCATCTCAGACTTTTCTCTGCCTGCAGGCCATGCCACACGCCTGCAAAAAACCCAGATGATGCCACTGATACATAACTAGAGAAGAACTCACTGGAGCACGGAGGTGTGAATCATTGAACCAGCCTTGAAATGAGCTCAAAAAGAAGATGAAGACTTGTTGCTCGGCGAGGTACTAAGTGGTTGCATGATTTCAGATTTGAATCTGTTCTGAGTCTGGAACAATCGGAAGAAAACAACTGGAACAACTGCAGCAGAAGAAAAAACTTCCCATTTAGAAATCCTGGGTCACATCCTCTGCTGAGACAGTCAGGTTCTTAAGGTGAACAGAGTCCAGGTACGGGCCATAGGGACTTTTTGTTCGTGTTTTCAGAGCATGGGAAATTCAGCAGCAGCAGCAGCCATCATCAAGTGCAGCTGAACACGTATATTTTAAGTACCATTTCTGTATATATGAAGATTTACAGTTCAAAAACACTTGGGGGATCTTCAAGAGGGGAAGGGAAGATGAAGTGTAGATTTTAAAAAACTGGTGTGTTTTTGGTTTCTGCCTCTATCTTATCTGGTTGCTAAGTATATGGCAAGAATAAATGGAGATTGATAACCTAGGGGGAAAATAACTGCATTGCAAAAACAGTTCAGCCAAGCTTTATTTTTCAATTGGCTAAAGAAGAAGCTTCTTAAACTTAGTATGACCTAGAAACTGCACATTCCCCAACAGTCCCAGCAGCCCTAATTAGCTGAAGAAACAGAGCATTTACCATGTAACCTTCAAATCATCTCTTTGCCTCTAAATCTCACTGGTTTCCCAAGTGTTTCCTTGTCTCATTTCATACAGCTAATGAAACAACTCAATCAAGGAGCAAGTTTTTATAAGTGAGCAGATTCTGTCTGCATTCTAAAGGGCTGAAATTTGAAATAAATTACCACTCTTTGCTTTGTTCCTTAAAGTAAAATGAATGTCAGGACCATATCTTCTGACTGACAAATGGTTTGTTGGGTACTTTACCTCCCTCTTTAGTCTCAGAAGAGACTTGGACATCTCAGGAGAAGAGTTTGGTCAAGGGAAGCCAAAATGCTTTGTTTCTCACGTGCAGCTGCTGTTTGAAATATGTAGCCCCTCTCCAGCTTCACTTTTTGAGATGAGGTATTTTGCTCTGCACGCTGCCAAAGATCTTGTGAGCAGAACACAGTTCATACTTGTCAAGGCACTGATGTTGCCAGACCTGGCACATACATACAGAAATAACATTTTATCCAGGGCAGAGGGTGATGGGCACATCCTGTTCACTGAAGGCCTCTCTTCTTTTTTTTCTTCCAACAGCTTTTTCAGAAATTGTTTTCCAGTGACCCTTAGTCCAACCTTCCAGGAACAGACCTCTAACCCAAGACATCTAACCTAGTGTGATCCCATTCAAAAGTTTTGGAAATTAACCCACAAAGATGAAGTCTGGAGTTTGTGCAGCATTTCTAGAGCATCTTCTGCCTTTCTCCTTGTTTTCTTTCACTCAATTATTTTCATTATGATTAAGTAGGCCAAATACAGTTGAAATTGCTATTAGTTATTGCCATTTGCAAATCCTCTACTAGGGAAGAAATTATTGGAGTTTAATCCATTTGAAATATCAAGTCAATAGAATTCAGATGATTAAAGTGTTCAATATCCGTATAGGTACCCGATGACCTTCCAAATTTGGGGTCTAGTTGGCTCAGTCAGCTACCCCAGAATCCTCAGCATGGTCACTGTTTGCCTCTTTTTCTCACTTTGAATTGACCCTAGTTAAAAACAGGCACTTAGTCGAGATTTGTAAGCTTATTTAATCAGTGTTTTAGGACATCTTGCAAACAAAAGGAAATGAAGTCAACTAGTCTGTAAAAGAATTTTTAACACTACTTTTTTCTAAAAATATTCAACTAAAAGCTTGTTTAAAATATGAAAAAATATTACTGGATTTTCACTAAAAACTCCAAATCTGTTCCTCCTAAAACTGTGGGGTTTTTAAAATAACTGAAGAACACTGCATGTGTGAAAATGTTTCAGTGAAAAAAATTGGCCAGTCCCAACAGACTCCTAGAGAAGTTCTTCCTCTGTTTTACTGTTACTCACATGGGGATAAGTACATAAAAGTGTAAGGAAATTACTTATTGGCAAAAGCTCTTATCTGCCTGCTTTCTGAAACAAGCACACATTGTGTATTTGATGGCTATAAAAACTACAATGAGAATGCAAGACCGCGGGTCTGCAGCATTATGACCCATTAATGACAAGGCACAAAGAAGAGAACAAAGGAAAACAAAAACGGAAGAGATGAAAGAAAGCAAGGCATAAAAATCCATCAGGAGGATTCCACTAAAATCCAAGTTGCATTTTTTACAGTAAATATTTCAACTCCACAGTGGGGGAACTTGCAATGAAGCTACGTGATTTCAACAGTTTTCAACATTTTCAAATCCTACTTTAGGTCAAAGACAAATGCTCAAAGATTGAAATATCCCTGAAGAGAAAAGCAAAAAAAAGATTTGCTCACTCACTTTGATCTTCCTGGGTAAGTTTTCTTTTGACAACCAAATTCCCATCAGATGGAAACAAACCCACTGGTTTAGAACCAACTGAGATGTCATTCAGCTCACAGCTTTGACAGCTTCTGGTTTCCTGGGTGTTCCTGGACGATTGTTATTCAGAGAAAGTTTGCTCCAGGTTGCAATTCCTTTCAGATGTATTTCCTCTTTAGCTCAACTGGGGACACAAACAGAAACCGGCACTATCAATAAATGACCTGTCCCTGTTGTTCTGTACCATGTTCTGACTTCTCATGACAGGGTAACAGAGTAGGTTATTTGCTGTGCCTGTTCAGTATCACATACCTCTTCTGCTGCAACTGTTATTCCTTTCCTAAAAGCTGCTCATTTTCTTCATCTGCAAAATTTCATAGCTGTTTGAAAATGTACTTACGTTTCTGACACTATTTTTGCCTAGTAAGAGATCCCCTCACACAACTAACTTGTTTGGAAGTTTGTGAAAAATGCCATTGATCCAGGTTTTGGGTCAAAGTTCAGTATTGTGCACCTTCCATGACTGTTACAGCGAAAAATTAGAAATAGTAACTTTTAGAATTATCAGTTAATTTACATATCTAATAACCAAACTCTCTTGGAAACCTAGCTCTACGATGCTGAGTTGATGTTTACCAGATGGTTAATTAACAAGACACTTCTGCAGGACAATGAACTGGTTATGTATCTCCACTGCTTACCTTTCTGTTACCTGGCACCGCTATCTTTAAGCAAACCAAAAATACTTCTCTAAATACTGTTTCATCATGAGAAAAATTTACCCTGCAGAAACTTTCTAACACATTTTAAATGTACCTGTAGTGTAAAACATGACTCGTTAGAGGGCATACAGCAGCGCAGCTCTGTTTTGTTCTCATTCTAACTCAAACCAGGACGGCTTTGCCTACCTGGTCTTCTGCAAAATGAACTGGGCTTATCGTTCACACCGGAGATGTCCAGCCCAGGGTCTGGAGCTAGCAGCTGGTACACCTTCAGGCTGGAGGAGCCGCAGTGCCGGCGCTGGTGGACTGCTTGCACCACCTAGTGATGCCTGCGGGCTTGCACAGCTGCTCCTTCTGCCTGAAGCACAAGTGAATCCTGTCTGAGAAGGTTAGAGATCTCTGGAAGGAAAAGCAACACTTAAATCACAAATACTGTTACAAGGACTAGCATTCTTTCCTCAGCACCACAATTTTTAACTGGCACACCATGTGACACTAAGTTAAGTACATCTGCATGACGTTGCTATGGATAGCAAATGAACTACACAGGGTTTACAGGACACAAGGGAGAGGTACTTGACTGAACTGGAGAAAGCAGGATGCAATGTGGAGGGTCAACAACACTTCCACGTGTATTTTTCTGTAAATCCAAAGTTTTTAGACAAAAAAAATCTGGAGGGTTATTTATATTCCCAAACCCCACCACTTTCTATATTAAAGAAACTGTTTTCTGTGCAAAAACATTTCACCACTTTCTTCACACTCATCTATGAAAATACCTTTTCCTAGCGATTTTCCAGAATCCAGCTCATTGCAAGGAGGGAACAATGTCTACCTGGATACATAACTTGTAAAGAACTAAAGCACAGTGGTGTCTAGAGGATAAAAGGCTGTTCCCATTTTTATTGAGTTTGAGTGGCCAGGTTTTGCTAGCAGGGGGGCTACGGGGTGGCTTCTGTGAGAAGCTGCTAGAAGCTTCTCCTATGTCCAACAAAGACAATACCAGCCGGTTCCAAGACAGACCCACCAATGGCCAAGGCCGAGCCCATCAGCAATAGTGGCAGCATCTCTGTGATAACATATTTAAGAAAATGGAAAAGAACACTGCACAATAGCAACTGTAGCCAGAGAGAGTGAGAATATGTGAGAGAAACAACCATGCAGATACCAAGGTCAGTGAAGAAGGAGGGAGAGGTGCTCCAGGCACCAACGCAGAGATTCCCCTGAAGCTCATGGAGGTTAGCAGTAGAGCAGATATCCACACGCAGACTGTGAAGGACCCCATGCCAGAACAGGTGGATATCCGAAGGAGACTGTGACCCTGTATGAAGCCCACACTGGAGCAGTCTGTTCCTGAAGGACTGCACTCCATGGAAGGGACCTATGCTGGAACAGTTTGTGAAGAACTGGAGTCCATGGGAAGGACTCATGTTGGAGAAGTTCATGGAGGACTGTCTCCTGTGGGAGGGACCTCATGCTGGAGCAGTGGAAGAGTGTGAGGAGTCCTCCTCCTGAAAAGGGAGGAGTGTCAGAGACAATGTGTGAGGAACTGACTGCAAACCGCGTTCTCCATCCTCCTGTGCTGCTTGGAGCAAAGGGGGCTGGGGGGGTAGAGCAAATCAAGAATCAATCACAGTGTTGATTTGGTTGGAAAAGTCCTTTAAGATCATCAAGTCCAACCATTAACCTAGCCCGCTGCCAAGTCCACCACTAAACCATGTCGCTAAATACCACGTGTACACATCTTTTAAATAGGGATGGTGACTTTTAAAAGGGATGGTGACTCCACCACTTCCCTGGGCAGCCTGTTCCAGTGCCTGGCACCCCTTGGTGAAGTTGTGCCTAGGAAGAACGGAGGGGTAGGAGAAGGTTTTTTAAGATTTAGTGTTTATTTCTCATTACCCTACTCTGATCTGATTGGTAATAAATTCAATTAATTTTCCCCAAGTCAAGTCTGTTGTGCCTGTGACGGTAATTGGTGAGTGATCTCTCCCTGTTCTTCTCTCAATCCACGAGGCTTTTGATATATTTTCTCTCCCATGTCCAGCTGAGGAGGGGAGCAATACAGTGGCTTTGGTGGGCACCTGGTGTCCAGCAAGGGCCAATCCACCACACCACTGGAGCAAAATCCAAAAGTTCACTGACCTAATTTGCCCCAGGAATTCACAGTTACATTGCTATACACTTTGGTGGGAACAGCTGTATGTTATAAGATGTAGTTTTTGATGTGTTTTTTTTTCATGTGGGACATGGGAGTCACAAATCTCAGGATCTGTGCTGTAAGTTACTAAGCACTTATTTTAGCTTGAATTATATTGCCCATCTCACTGGGGCTTTGCATAAAATAGGGGTAATCCTCACCTGTATTGTCAAAGTGTTTCCAGGCTTTGCTGGCTAACGTTTAAAAAGGCATAGAAATCTTTGAACAAAAATTCTGTAACATAGAAATGCAGGAGACCAGAATTAAAATGGAACAAGAGAAAGAGTACATTTGTGTAAAAAAGCCCTTTCTCTAGTTCTGCCATGGGAAGCAGGAAAGTTATTCAACTAAAAATGAGCTTATAGGCTGCTGGTGACTTCATGGGGATTCTCATTCTTTCTGTCAAGTTTGAGGGCAGTGAAGATGGGAATGGATGTGAGCAGAAATGAGGTGCACTCCGTTTTTCCTGGTACTGTGTTAAAACCCTGGTTGAATTTGTGTTCTCAGAGATTAACTCAAACACCTACTCACAGTCCAAACTTTTATTGCAATTATCCAAAGAGGTATCACCTGAAGAGTTAAGTTGCTGAGTGACATCTATATATGAGCTGATGTTTGCACTTTTAGAGCCTGAATCAGTCTAGTAAAGAGCCACAGGAGCTTTTTCACTGCACTTCAGGCTATGAAGATACACATTGCCTTTTCTCCATCTGAGCATCTCTCTGATGACTAGTCCCTTAATTCCATTAGCAATTAATATTAGGCACTCTCCCATCTGTGGCTGCAAAAATGAAAATGCTATTACTTCAGGCAAGCCATAGGTAATTGGACCTTGAGGTGGGGGGAGGGCGTGTGTGGGAGGATGGATTTTCTGGTCTTTGTTTTACTTGATGGTCTTCTCTGCTCTAAATTTCTTTGGTTCTGGCATTTAAAAGGGCAAGCTAGTTGAGCTTTAAATCAATCCTTTTTTTATTATTAACCTGCAAATCCATTAAGGATTTCATATGTTATTTGCTTTTCAGTGAGGACATTATTAAGAATTAAACTTAAATCCAAAAAGAGCAGACTTTTCAGGATCCTCCAGCAAACAAAAAACCAGACAATATTAACACTACTCTGCTTCTCTTAATACAAAGCCATTCCATTGCTGTGTTTCAGACTAATTGAATGTTTATCTGAAAGCCTTTATTATGCTAATATTGATAGGATCCATCTTGATGCCAGCTTCTACTGAGAGGACTCATTTTAATCTAGGTTGTTGTAGAGCTCCATTGCACAGTAATATGAATTTAATGACAGAAGGCCTCAATTAAATCTCTGAGGTTTCCAGGAACATCTTCAGCTCTTCAAAAAGTTATTAACTCCTAACCATGCTGATTGGCTAAAGATATTTTAAAGGCAACCTCCTCCCCCACCTCATTATGAAGGCTGGAGCAAAACTGACATCAAAACAAATGGTGGTTAGTGAATCAGCCTTTTTGTAATGATAGCAAGAGTTAATGGAGTTTGGATGTCTTGATTTTAGTATGTCCTTTGAGATTAATCTTCCTTTTTCTCCTGACTTTGCCACTTTGCTGTTGACATTCTCTTCCTGGCATTGTACTTGCCCTTCTTTCCTTCCCCCATACCCATACAACCACAGTGTTCCCATGAAGCACGTACTCCTCACTGGTATAAATCCTAAAAAGATTTTGTGCATTTGTGTAACTGCCTGAGTGGGGTCTGCAGTGACAAAAGGGGATCCTTGACCCCACTCTTCTTAAGCTCCAGAGCCTGATTACTAAAACTATTAATGCTTACCCCTCTCATTCGTTGGAACAAGTGGGAGACCTCAAGATCCACCTTCTGCTAGCATAGCTCTTGTGAAGACAGTGGAGCTGTGTCAGAAGAAAATTCCAGAAGTGTGTCCTGGTTTGAACCAGGACAGAACCAATTTTCTTTTAGTAATTTTACTTTTCAGCTAAGCCTCTTCTAAGTAACTGCACCTGCTGAAATTAACAGCATGTTTTCCAGTCAGTGTCTGCCTATAGGACTGATAACACTGGATGTTCATAGTTACTGCTGGAGAATGGTGTGCAGAACTAACGTCACTGCTTGGTTCTGCTGAACATCTTACGTGCTGGAAAGAAAAGGGAGGAAAAGGTGTCCCACCTGTGACTCTCCTACAGGGAGGAGTGGACCGGACAGGTGACCAGAATTGACCAAACCAAGTAGTCCATCCCATGCATGTCATACTCAGTACAAATTTGAGGCATTACGAGGGTCAAGCTCTCTTCATCCATGGCTGGTGTTCTGGGAAGACTCTTTCAGTTCATCTGGCCTTGATCCTGATCTGTGCATTCCCGACTCCGTATGTTCCTGCCTCCAGCTCTCATCTGCCACTGACTCTAGGAGTCCAGTCTGGGACTTTCCCAGGGCTGCCCTGCAGCCTCTGTGGTGATGTGTTATGGAGGCAAGGAGGGGGGTGATATTGGCTTTACATATATTTGTATATATTTTATTATTCTCATCACTACTGTTTCATTAAAGCTGTGTAGTTTAGTTTCCAACCCATAAGTCTCTCCCCCTTCTCTCTCCTTTCTCTTTCTGGGAAGGGAGAGGGGTAATAGAAAGCATCTGTTGTTCATTTAATTGCTGGCCCAGTGTTAAACCGTGACAAAGTGTTAAATATCAGGGACAATTAGGTCATTTCATTTGACCTCCTTTACAAACTAAAGGACAGAAAACAGCCCAAATATTCCTTTTATTTAAGAATACAATGCTCAGATACATATTTAATTCGAGGTCATCAAGTAATGGAGAAACCAATCAAAGACTCTCATACAGTTTCAGTTGTTAATTGGCCTCACTAACAGCTGATCCTTACTTTTAAGGGGTTTTTTATCTAAAAGTACTGAGTCTTCCTAACCTAACTCAAGGTGCTTCCCCCCAAACAGTTATTTCTACATTATTGCCAAATCACATCTCAATCAGCTTTGTGTTTAGCAGAACAAATTGTGTTCCTTCAGTCTCCCACTTCAATCCCCTATAGATATAACATGCAAAAATAATCTTCCTTGTTAACATTTCTGTGTCAATAAAACATGCCTGTGCTTGACAGTTACTGCAATTTTGCATCAAGGACATGAAACTCGCTCTGAGACTGCTATACTTGAAGATGAAGTTGGGTACAGTTTCCTCTTGACATTAGTGGGATTTGTCTTGAAGATGAAAAATTCCCAGACAAGCTCTGCTGTCTGTCACTCCTTGCCCCACACACCTTCTCATGCAACTGCCTGCATTCAAACGCCAAGTTCCCTATTACTGTTTTGCAACCTGTGGCAGATATGAGAAATTCCACACCTGTCAAGAGAAATATGAATAAGTGCCTTGTCACCTGCAAAGCCTGATGAATTCAAGTTCTTTTACAAAGGCTATATTCATGTATAAATCAAATTGAATAAAAGATTTATCACACATTATAGATACATCTTCCAGGAGTTATACTGCTTTAAACATATTTGTCACAGTACTTCTGACATATGCAGGACTTTTGTATCAGTGATGACATCTGACTAGCAACAGAATTATCAGCAAACACTTTCAAACCTGTAGATCTTTATTAAACATTGTCAGAAATAACTTGGTTTCCAAAGACAAAGCTGCCAGGGTTTGAAGGAGTGATGGTACTCTTAAGCAGTAGGACCAGTGTTCAGGATGTAGGTTTAGTGATGTTTATTACCATTGGTGATGTTCATTACCAAGAAGCCTAAGTCATGACCTAATAGCAACAGCTCAGAGTGTGCAGAAACTTTATGTCTGCCTCTCGTTTGTCTGCCAGTGGGTTTGCTTTACCCTGCAGAATAAAGGGTCCTCAAAACAATAGCTCCGTGAGTAGTCCAACAGCAATTTGAAGAAGCACGGATGATCCCTTTTTGCCTTTATGAATTGGGCTGGCATGGACCTGAGCATGCAGTAGGCCCTGTTCCTTAAAGTCAGTTTGAAAATGGCTGTGAACAATTTCAGCACCCTCAAGAGCTTTGGCAGTTTCAAAATCTGTGCCTCTGAAGAACTTTAAATTACTAGAGCAGTAACAGCCCTAAACATTTCTCAGGTCAAACAGCTGCTAGCTGTCATGTTCCCATATTTTTAAATGGTTCTGGGGACTATTTATGACCAGTGCTTTGCAGTTTGGCATGGAAAGCAGACTGTAATTTGGGAACTACTGCACCTAAGCCAACAGCCATTGGCTGGCTCCTCCACTACCTCAGCACAGACACTCCTGTTGAGCTGAAGAGCTTAATGGGGACAGAAAACAGAGTACTGTTGTGCTACCCACAGAGATGATTGATACCTAAGAGAGAATAATAACTCGACCTCCCGTTATCCCTTGGAAAAGCCATGCTGAAATGCCATCAATCTGTCTTGCTAGTAATTGAAAACTGACTCTGCATAGGCTTAAACAACAAGCTGTGAAAGGACACCATTAGAGCAGGACCGGATATTTTCTGCCATGAAACTAAAGATTCTTGGTAGCATTTAAGACCAGACTTTCACACCTACTCAAGGTATTCAGTAATTTTCTGTGCAGCCTTAAATTCTACTGTTACTTAAATTGCTTCCACGGGTATAGATATCAGGTATCCCATGGTACAGAACAAATATTCCTGCAGGAATGTAACCCAAAGGGAAGCCTCACAAGGGCCTGTGGGAACTGCACTAGTGATGATTCAGAGTTTGTCCAAGAAATCTCTCGGGATGGGTGTTTTGTCAGAGCTAGACAAACCCGGGGTGGGTTTGTCTCAGCAATTGGTTTTACCCGATCAGCTGTGTGACATGTGAAATGGTGCTGCTGGACAGAGAGTTGGGAAACAGCAGCTCTGATGGGCCTGACTCAACCTTTGAGACGGAAACAGCAGGGGCAATTTACTGCTGATCAGCAATTGCTATGCAGAAAAAAAGTCTGTTGTGGAGGTGATACCCTTTTTTTGGCTATTTTGGCATACCTGATGTCCTGCACAGCAAGACCTCTCTATATACCGCTTTATTCTATACTGTAACATAATCCTTTTTATCGTATCTTTTCAGTGCTTCTTCCCTATGCCTAAAGACAGGTGCCTACATAAACACTGCAGCTTTT
Source organism: Aegotheles bennettii (assembly GCA_013398125.1). Lineage (NCBI taxonomy): Eukaryota > Metazoa > Chordata > Aves > Caprimulgiformes > Aegothelidae > Aegotheles > Aegotheles bennettii. The sequence goes on from VZRW01001811.1 coordinate 572,161, forward strand.
TAGATGCCCTGACTAAAAGCCATTTCCCCTCCTGACTGTGTATTCGTTACAGTCAGCGCCTGCCAGCCACACGGGGATGCAGCGTTTGATTTTTTAATGCAGCTGAAATCTTCTCCTTTTGCTTATTTGCCATCACATCAGCCAGCCTCCTGCTGGCACCCAGGATAAGCACAGCTGAGATGAAGGCAGGGAGAACCTCTGGGGAAGGAGTTTTGAGTATCTCCTTGCCTAAATGTCGACAGCGCCCATTTCTTTTCAGAGCACAGTGTTTGAGAAACGATTCCAAGCCTATCACAGAATCCCAGAATCCTAGGGGTTGGAAAGGACCTCGAAAGCTCATCCAGTCCAACCCCCCTGCCAGAGCAGGGTCACCTAGAGTCCATCACACAGGAACGCATCCAGGCGGGGTTTGAATGTCTCCAGCCAAGGAGACTCCACAACCTCTCTGGGCAGCCTGGTCCAGTGCTCTGGCACTCTCACAGGAAAGAAGTTCTTCCTGATATTCACATGGAACCTCCTGTGCTCCAGTTTGCATCCATTGCCCCTTGTCCTATCATTGGTCATTACTGTAAAAAGCTTGGCTCCATCGTCCTGACCCTCACCCTTTACATATTTGTAACCATGGATGAGGTCACCCCTCAGTCTCCTTTTCTCCAAGCTAAAGAGCCCCAGCTCCCTCAGCCTTTCCTCATAAGGGAGATGTTCCACTCCCTTAATCATCTTAGTGGCTCTGCGCTGGACTCTCTCAAGCAGTTCCATGTCCTTCTTGAACTGTGGGGCCCAGAACTGGACACAATACTCCAGGTGTGGCCTCCCATGAATGCCTGCAGCATTCTCACACTGCTCAGTTCGCCGGTACCACAGCACTGCATGCCTTGTGAAGGCCCCAACACCAGCCAAGCTACAGGTCTGATGGGACAGCAGCTCCGTGGCAATGGAGGTTCCTTGGTGGAAGAACAGCCAGCTGTTCTCTTCTGCCAGCTTTCCGTGAGGAAACAGAGACTCCATCCATGCTGGCTGGTTTTAACCTTTCGTTAAAAAAAAAAACCCAAACCAACCGAAAAATACCCCGAAAGCTCAAACAAACAGGCCATAAATATTGCACGGGAAATGGAACTGTTCTGGACACATCTACTCAGAAGCAGGCACTCTGGACCACAGCCTGCCCCGACCCTTTCTGGGGCACAGACGTGCCACATCCAGACACCTCTTGAACACCTGTAGGGACAGTGACTCCACCACCTCCCTGAGCAACCCATTCCAATACCCAATCACCCTTACAGCGAAGGAATTTTTCCTAATGTCCAATCTGAATCTCCCCTGCTGCAATTTAAAGCTGTTTCCTCTCATCCTTTCACTATGGGCACAGCAGAAGAGACCGACCCCTGCTTCACTACAACCTCCTTTGAGGGAGTTGTAGAGTGATGAGGTTCCCCTGAGCCTCCTCTTCTCCAGACTGAACAACCCCAGCTCCCTCAGTTGTTCCCCATAAGACATGTTTTCCAGATCCTTCACCAGCTTTGTTGTCCTGGTCTAGCCAGAGGGAGCTGGGGCTCCTTCAGAAAGGGCCTTTCCTCCTCCTTGGCATCTTTTGTGCAAGGGCTGTCACTGACCTGAGACAGCTCAGTGGATTTGTTCCCCTGCTCCATGCAGAGGTTCCCCTGCTAGACCTGCCGCTGCCAATGGGAGAGCCAGCACCTGGCTGTGCGTAGCACCTACATCTTTCACATACCGGGAGGCCATTTGTTTCACAGTGGACTGTAGAGTGAAAGGAAGGTTAGGACCTAGACCCCAAAAATGCCAGAGACCCTGATTCTCTATCATTTCTTGCTGTTCATCAGGGAATTCCGAGTACTGACTGCCACTACACCTTGATGTGTCTGTATCGTATGCTTTGCGTGAGAGGGGAAAGTGACTGAACTAACCAAGTGCCGTCTTGGTGTAGCAGTAAGAGGTCAGATTTTGATCTTCTAAATACCAGCGTAGATCCAGGGTGACTTCAGTGAAGGACTCCAGACTCCACAGATGGAAGCGACGATGGAATTTGGCTAAATAGTTTCATTTCAGTTCCCCATCAAAAGCTGCTAAGGATTTATCAGCAAATCCATTAACCCTAGGGAATACATTATACTTCCCTTTTTTCCTTCTCACTAGAAAGCCAAAGCATTGAGCAGTGCTCAAAAGAAGCCGTGGGAGGAAGAATTGTACCTTTGGCAGGGTGGGTGCAAAAGAAGGAAGTTTGATATCAAACTGTCAGAAAGAATCCCTGTTCTTAAAGAAAATGTTGATGCAACTTTGTTTTCCAGACAGAAAATGGCCTTCCAAGCTTTCCAGCTAATCAGGATGATGGATATTTTAGTGTTATTCACAAATAACTTCAGGCCAAATATTTCCAATGCTTTGCCTCTCGAACAGCCATAAGAATAAAAATAGCCAATCACAGAAACTGCTGTATAACTCTGAACAGTTGTGTTTTCACCTTCCTCTGAGTAGCTCCTTACAGAGTTGAAAACAGCAGCAAAAAATGTAGAAGTGCAGAATTGACAGTAATTCAAAACATGTCACTAATCATAGACATAGGAGGGACTCTCAAGTGAGCCAGAGTGGCAAGAACTGCCATTTATTGTTCCTTGGTTCTCTAGATGAAACATTAGTGTGCTCTGGATCAGTAGCGATATTGGGAATGAAGAGGGAAGACAAAAGAATGAAATGTGGAAACAAGAACTATCCAGGCTAAGGTCATTAAAATAAAATTGCTCCTCCTTTTGTACTTGCTCTTTCAGAACATCAGCTATTGCCGTTATTTCAATCCAAAATTACATGGTGCTTCACATCAGCCTAAGCATCACCCTAATCAAACAGCAAAATAAAAGGAGCCCAAAACATGACTGGGTCTCAGGGGTGCTCTAGGAATGCAAATGCTAGAACAGATGCAGAAACAATGCATCTACAAAAGGAAGAGCAAAAAGAGTTATTTACTCATGGCTGATGAGCAACAGGGTATACATACTATGTAGAGCTGTCGGGTGATTTGTCATAGCTGAGCTGGTAAGTCTGTCTGATGAGAAGATACTGCTTTTATTGTAAGTTGATTCCATATCAGAAATGTTTTAGGATGTGCATTAACACGTAGCAAAAAGACATCAAATTTCTGAAGCTAGAAAGCTGGTGGGGAGGGGCTAATTAACAAAAAATCAGCTAGTCTACTGTGGGTCTGCAAGACCTTATAAGTGCCTCTTCACTCAGTGTGCAAGTGTAATCTTGACTGTTACAAAAGGGTTGGAGAATGGAGGTGGAGATTCAGAATTAGGGTTACACCTAGAAGACTTCCTCAGGCTGATATTGACCATCAGGGGACCATTGTATCAGCCTGGAAGTGTCATGTAAATTTCAAAAACATTTTCACTTATATATAAAAAAGTCTTCAAGAGCTTTTGAGTCTCCAATCAATGCAGTAATTTTATTCTACAATACATTTCCAAAACCTATGAGGTCTATGAAAGGATATATAATCCAAACATTTGCCTTTCAAATATTTGGTGCAAGTGAAGAACAGTTCTTGTAATATCCACAGCAATGCCTTATTATTAAATTCATTGAGTGTGGATACATTTTAGATCTGTATATATTTGCATAATTAGCATACTTGATAAATAATTACTAAGTTACAGTTAATTGTCCAATTAATTATAAGAAAATCAATTTGGAAATTGGAGAAGCTTTACAAGTTGCAATAAGGACTGAAGAGCAGATGAAAGGAAAAGGTAAATTCAATTAAAATCTTATCTAAGTCAACTCCATCATTTTCAAGACAGTGAAGAGAAGTGGGCAATTTCCACCCTACTGCTGTGAGATGCCAGTTCTCTGCCATTGAGATTTCTGACACCATTGGCTCTGCTACCTTTGCACTGTAACTTAACCTATTACATAGAGACCATTAGTCTCTCTGAACTCTGGGTCCGCTTTCCCTGAGGAGGGTTTATGTGCCTAAACAGATGCTTGAAAGCTTCTCTGTTTAATAATTCATCATTGGGAAGTAGCTTGCCATGAATTGGAGTCTTTTCACTAATTTTTGCAGGCTCAGCACAGGGCTTACAGCAAATAGAGCAAATGTAGACCATGAGCACATGCGTGATGCTGCCTGTGACACTGCCATCAGCTTTGATGACCATCAAAGGGATGCCATCCAGAGGGACAGGCTTGAGATGTGGGCCTGTGCCAACCGCACAAAGCTCAGCAAGGCCAAGTGCAAGGTCCTGCACGTGGGTCAGGGCTATCCCAAGCACAAATACAGGTTGGGCAGAATATGGATTGAGAACAGCCCTGAGGAAATGGACTTTTGGGGATGGTGGTTGACGAGGAGCTCAACATGAGCTGGCAGGGTGTGCTTGCAGCGTGGACAGCCAGCAGTATCCTGGGCTGCATCAAAAGAAGCATGACCAGCAGGTTGAGGGAGGTGATTCTCTCCCCCTACTATGCTCTCATGAGACCCCACCTGGAGTACTGTGTCCAGTTCTGAAGTCCCCAACATAAGAAGGACATGGAACAGTTGGAGTGAGTCCAGAGGAGGGCCACAGAGATGATCAGGGGGCTGGAGCACCTCTCCTATGAAGACAGGCTGAGCTAGTTGAGTTGTTCAGCCTGGAGAAGAGAAGGCTCCGAGGAGACCTCATAGCAGCCTTCCAGTACCTGAAGGGGGCCTACAGGAAAGCTGGAGAGGGACTATTTACAAGGGCATGTAGCAACAGGTTGAGGGGGAATGGTTTCGAACTGAAGGAGGGTCGATTTAGGTTGGATATTAGGAAGAAATTCTTTCTGTGAGGGTGATGAGACACTGGAACAGGTTGCCCAGAGGCGTTGTAGCTGTCCCCTCCCTGAAAGTGTTCAAGGCCAGGTTGGATGGGGTTTTGAGCAACCTGGTCTAGCGGAAGGTGTCCCTGCCCATGGCTGTGGGGTAGAACACAAATACAGACAGATATCCCAGCACAGCTGACCACGGATAACTGTACTACATGTAAGTCTTCACTATTAGTGAAAATGGGGAAAGCTGGATGTTTCCTAGTGCTTTTGACAGCTGCTTCAGAAGGAGGTTTGTTTTGTTTGCTTTTAGGAAATAAACAATTGTGGTCCTGATTCAAACACCTCTGTGTTGCTAACCAGAAGCTGCTGATGCTCTCCATTCTTCCAGTTATTGCTCATAACTGTTCTCTTTCCTTGACGTTTTCCTATTCTGTTATTTCAGATGTCTGCTTCAACATGGCTGTGACAACCCACTAACCACACACTATTTGTCTTACAGAGTTGCACTCTAACACAACTGCATTACCTCTTCTCATCAAGGGAAGCAGGCGGTGTTGAGATGTGTTTGGCATCATGCAGTATCCAGGGAAAAATTTATTTGAGAATAAAGTTCAAGGTCGCCATAAGAAGAATTCAGACTGGTTTTAGAAAGTAGCTTTGTCTCAATAATTTTAAAGAATCTCTACCTGAATATTAGCCAAGCAGACTACTATTATTCATGGTGCAGGGCTGTATTGAAATGCTGAATGCTTGCTCTTTCTCAGTTTTTTCTGTTTCATTCGGCAATACTGGAAAGTCCTAATTAAGAAGGAGAAAAAAGAAATCAATGGAAGTTGTGCTGTGTTCATCTCAGCTGCATCACGCAAATTCTGAGAATCTGGAACAAATGCAATTGCCAGAAGTAGTTCTGCATAGGGTAATATCTACTGCTCAGCTCCACCAGAATTGAAAATGCAGTGGTAACTCATAAGCACTATGTATATATATATACATATATAAGGTAGAAGCAAATATATGCCAGGCTAGTCTGAAAACTAGCAGATCTGCTTTAGTCTGCTCTTGGTCTTACTGTCCCCTATTTCAACAGCTAGGGATTTGCACAGGGTGTTTCAAAAAGAGGGACCCATTTAAAATGGACCTTCAATTGAAATTGGGTCCCTCTTTGTGAAACACCCGTATAACGTATGTACTTGTATGCTCTGAGGCATATTGCCTAATACCATATTTGTAAAGGTATTTAGGGGCAGTTAACTTCTAGTGATTTTACTGAGTATGGGTGCCTTAGCAGCTCTTGAAGTATGACCTTTCCCTGGTATGTGCTCAAATTACCAGGATGTTAAAAAAAAAGCAGCAAAACATTTCCTCATAGTAATGTAAGGTTTGATGTATTCAGGTTTGAGATGCTGAGGTAGTTTAGTGATGGAAGGGGCATAGGTCCCTCAGCT